>KZ807675.1:330360-341926 GCA_000696205.2 Oncopeltus fasciatus | reverse complement strand
CCTTCAGTTGTTTAAATTTTTCGGTTTCTTTTTTTTTTTTTTTTTTTTCAACAGATGTTAAACTATTTCTCATTTGGGCATGTGTTGATACATTTCTCGATTGTGTATTGTAGGTTTCATTAAATTAATTGGCTGTAGAATAACGTTACTTGTCTAAATAAAATATAGAAAGCCACTTTTGGCTTAAAATAATTGAGTGCAGAGCCCTACAAAACAAAAACCAAAAGAAATTGGGTAATGTCGAAAACCTCATAATCGTTATTACGGATTGCTTCTTGCACTTGGAGCAGATTCGCAGCTACACACGCAAGGGGTGCGTGAGCGGGGAGGGGAGTGACCTAGGGCAGGCCTGTCACTTCCCCTCCTCTGGCTCCCCCACCCGGCGGCGGGGTGGGGGCGGGGCCCTCCAGTCGCTGGAGGAGCGCCGTCCGGCACGTCAGTCCTTCGCCTCTGTCCTCTCTCAGTGTGCCGGTCCCCGTGCCCTCGCGTCCGCCGTGCTCTTCTCTGTGACAGCCAAGCAGCGAGACAGCTCTTCTCAGCCTTCGCCTTTTGGACGTAGCCGAGGGAAACATCAAGGTGAGCTGTTGGGATCTTTGCTGTATCAACTCTATGCTCCCACCGACCCGAGATACCATTAAATTTGTACTTCACAGGGCACCTCAATCATGTATAACTCTTACACAAATTATCATCTTTCTGATAAGGATTCTTACAAACCATACATCAATTCTATTACATCAAGTTTTGATTGATATACCTCCTGGTATAGTTGTGCTTCAATAATCCGACATTATCATACTATTTAGACAAATTTTTACATTATTTAGGTCTCATCAAATTTTTTATTATAGTTTGTCGGGAATTTTCAAATTTCAAACTTAAAAACTGATAATATATGTTAATTTATGATAAGTCCCTCTAGAAAAACCTTTTGGGGAGATATAAAGCATATTCAATGGACAAAATAAATAAATAAAATTTGTGTTAAATGATTTATTTTTAGAAGTCATAACAGTAATAGATTTATGAATCCTAATGTTTATCAATATAAATTTAACCTTTCTATTATCTCCTAATAGTAGCTTGCTTGTAAATAAAATAAATAAAACTTAAAGTTATTTTAATGTCAATTGTGTTATACCTCGTAAATCCTAATCACCCATTTTAACGATGGGATCTTGGCTACTAGATAAGCGCCCTTAACTGTAGGTATAGGTTTTATTAATTCCATATACCTTTAAACATCCCATGAATTTCCAATGCTTCATTAATCTTTGTAATTTTGAAAAACATTAAAACGCAGTCGTCCTATATGTTTTGAAGTTTTTCACTATTTGTTTTCTTAATGATGTATTGCTTTATTTTATTTTATTTTTTTTTGTATATGTGTGTATGAGTTAATGACGAATTAAAATTTTTTTTTTCATACTAATCTCGATAAATTTTCTAAATTTATAAATAAACAGGCAAAAGACCTCTGTTTTTGTTTTCGTCAGGATTTAAATGTGCTTGAACAAATAAGCGGCTAATAGTTATAAAATCCTTTTCAACATTTTTTATACCGTATTTTATTGACGTATATGCCTTTAAAAATTAATTAAAGAAATTAAATTTTTCTATCCTATTTTAAAGCCAAAATTGTGATTTTTATCATACAGTTAATCTGAATATCTTATTATTCAGATATCTGATCTTTACATAGCTTGTTTACGGCGTTTACTACCTGGAAGAGGCCACAAATTTAAATTTGTTAATACAACTAAATTTACAGCTGCTTTACACCCTGCTAAAATTTGAAAAAAATATTTTATCGCCTTATGAATTCCACAGAAACGGCAAATACTGATAGAAAAATATGATTTACATTGAAAAACTTTCCGAAGATTTTATGTAATAAATACAACTGTATTTTATGTAATTTCTTCCCCGTACATTTTCATAACATGAAGCGACTGCTCTTAATTAAGTATTTCCCATATGCATATGAATATTTACAGTACAGTGCATACAGTGCAGTAAAGTAAGTGCTTGGTGGAAAACCTGTATTTTACTTATTAGCTCTTACACGTTGATAACCTGACGCGACTTTTAATAAAGTTTTCACCGATCCTACATGAGAGAAACTAACTATAAATATGGTCCGATAAAATTTACACACACACACATATATATCAGTGTGTGCGTGCGCTCATATGCGTGTGTCTTTTTTATTTTCATTTTTTAAACTCTTTTAGATATTTTTTTATTATTATTAAAATCAATGAAAATTGAATATGATAAAAATGTTATTAATATGATAAAAATATTATTAATCCGGAGGTTTTACAGAAAGACATTTAGAATTGTAACATAATAGTTGTTACTTCAGTTACAAATTTTTATAGCACATAACAGGTGTAAAATCTAATTTTCTAAATTTTTTTTTATGTATATTACATTTTTACGAAAAACGCCATTAAGATAGGTATTTAAAAATGTAACTTTGATGTGCAAATCTGCTTCCCTGACAAGTGTAGAGCAAACTTAATGGGTCTTATCTTTTCCGTTCCTTACCACTTCCTTATTTACTCTCATATATATCCACTTTTAAAGAATAATAGGAAATATATTCAAATTACGCAGCTACTGCGTGACGTACTTTCTCTTGTTGGTACTCGTGATGTTACGTCATTTGAAGGAGGTAATTCTTACTTAAGACTCACAGAGAAATATAGCAATGTATGTGATTATAATAATAATTTCCAATACTCGTTCATATTTTTTATAAAATAATATATTCAAATTTATAAAAATGGTCATCAATAGAGACTGTAGAGGAACCCTTTTACTTAAAGTAAGCTCATATGATTTTGCTTAAAAAAAATAATACATTTTATATGTTTAAACCTTCAAAGCATCATGATCAGTGCTCTGAAGACGACAGAACATAATATACCTATTTAAATGTGTAGTTCATGTAATATTTGTTCTTTTGAATATTGAGAATGTATTTATTTAATCAATGAAAACTCGAAAATGCAACCTAATTGTTTCTTTTATGATCTACAAAAAAAAAATAGGTCTATTTAACAGATATTTGGAATATCACCAATAAAAAAAAAACACAGATCAAAACTTAATTCTGATCTAATAACGTCATATTTTTTTTTAACATCTTTCTTTCTCCTTTTATTCTACTTTTTTTTTTNTTGTTTTTTTTTTTTTTTTTTTTTTTTTTTTTTTTTTTTTTTTTTTTTTTTTTTTTTTTTTTTTTTTTTACTGAAAAGCAGCAGTTTTTACCAGTATCTTTGCAAATCCATTAATACTTTATATAAAGGAAAATAAAATAAGATGATACGAAAGCAAAAACAAAAGAGTTTGTGTTTGCCAACTCAAATCACGATATTAATATCCTCAAATAATAACCTTCCCCATGCCTGTGAAAAGTGGTCAGTTGTATCCAGTTGTATACTGTTATGATTAAATAATGATTTTTTTTTACTATTGTTGTAGGAATTCCAGTTTTTGAATTATCTTTGAGTTGTTTTATGATAATTCAAATTTAAATATTGAGGTATTTTACACGATGAAATAGTTTACTCATCGTCAAATCTCTCTTTGTTTTTTGTTTTTTTCTAAAATGGGCTGTATTTGTACTGGTTGAAAGCCGGCTAGTTGAAGGCATTTCTGTCAGGAATTGTCCATTATTAAATAAGAAAGAAAAGTGGGCTGAAAGCATTTAGTACTTCTATGGAGATATCCGTAACTTTTATGAAGGAGTTAGCCACAGAGGATAGTGGGAACGAGGTAGATGCCCAGAAATATGTAAGAGGGAGCAGTGGAAACGGTTAAATAACACAGTTTTTGAATAAATAACATTTAAAAATGAAGTGTTAAAAATAAAGTTAAAAATATTATAAATATCACTGGAAATGTGCTTGTCAAGAAAACTCTGCCGAATTAAAGTACTCTTTAGAAAATAGAATTTATAATAGTAACTGACGAAGTTTTGATTTAGATTATTTTGAAATGTTATTTTTCATTTGAACCCTTTCTTTCAGAGATAGCTATTTGACAATTATATATTGTTTATCGAAAGAGGCATCAATTTCAATAGGAAAAGTGAACTTTGTCGCTTTTAAAACCTGGGTTTAATATATGACTAAACACTTATCATGGAATTGTTTAGTATATTAGTAATTGTAAATACTCGAATTAAAGCGTCATTCCGTTCTCTGCTGCCGGCCGTTACATCACTCGGAAATGCGCCGCTCTTAACACGAAGCCATCACGTTTCCCTGCCCATTCTATCAGCCGTCCCATCATGGCGAATGTTTACTCAGCAGGGAATATGAAATCCTTGATTCCCCTGATAAGGGGTCCCGCTGTTATCTCCCTGTTCATTCATCGCCGTCGCTATCAGATCAGAATTAGCCTGTAGCCCGTCGACAGTCATCCGGAAACTCGTGCGTCCTTCCCCCGAGATTGGCGCAAACCTCTTGTGCGGAAGTGAAGATTTCGAAACACCCCGTGGCTCTTTACTCTTTACTCTGATTTATTGTCCGTCTAATATTGGAAGGGGATGTGACCATTCTACTAACTTGCTATAGTCTGGTGGTTGCATGGCTGTCGAAGGTTGTGGATTTCAGAGAGAACAAGGTTTTTCCTTTTTTGGGGCAGATCCTTAGCGATTCCGACAATTGGAAGGACGAAGACCATCTACCCTATAAAAAAAAACTGTATAAGCAAGATTTAGGATTGATTCCCTGTAGAATCGTATTCAAATCAGATTTGTTTACAAGTCTCATAACTAGTGAGGTAGTCATACTCATAAATGTCACCATGATCACATTTACATGTCACCATTTACTCTTAAAGCCATTAAATGAATCATCTGCATAAATAGCCATTTATCGGTATTGTAGTCTATAAAAGATTTATTTAAAAAAAGTTGTATAATTAAAGACAAAAATTATCTCTGACATACAAGCACAAAGATATCAAAGTATCACTAATAATTACCTTTTAGTTAAAACGTATAATTCAAGATTGGTCTACTATATAATAATGAGACATTTATATTACTTACCATAGAGAAAAGGTAGAGATCATTCAAAACAAAAAAAAAAAAATTTATTTTTTAATATTTCCGTACTGTTTAATTTCAAGTATCCTATTTTTTTTATAATAATTTTTTCTCCTTTTTTAGAAAATATGTAGCAATAAAAGTTTTTGTTTAACAACCTGATGATAAATCTAATAAACCCTTATCAGCTACATCGTACTAAGAAATTTTTAGTGACTGTTGCATGTATCTAAAAAAAATACATTTTTTTAAAAATATTTTATCTCAAGTATCTGGCCTGTTAATCCTCTTCCGGAGGACTAGTCTTATCAAATATTTTTTAAATAAAATTCAGCAACTCCTTTATTTTATATATTCTGTTTTCCTTTTATTTTTTTTTACAAAATTAAAGGGCGAAGAGAAATAATGTTTGTTTGTTTTTTTTGCGCGTCGACTGTTGAGGTCATTGGCGCTGAATAATGATTTTGATTGAATTTGTTTTTTTCAATAATTTTTTTGATGAAAACAAAATTTGATTATTGCTTTACCTCTGCTTACTTCGTCTAGTTACTTATTAAGAAGAAAGACGCCACTATTGCGAATTTCGTGGAAGTTACTTGGGTTTACATGCACCTTCAAGATGGACACGAGGCATTTCAATCTGCAGGTCCCCCTTCCTCAGGAACGATCCTAATTGTAGGCGAGAAGCGTCAGGATCCTTTCTCCTTGAGAGCGGCAAGTGCAACAGGACTTATGCAAGGGGCCTTTGGCCTGGGGTTGTGCAAAATCTCTTATCTTGGTCCGACGCTCACGTCATCACGATCGCCCGCCTCGCAGACTCAACTACCTCTGCGGCTCGAGCTTCCTACCTCTTTGTCAGAGAGTGATGCCAGCTCTCTTTCTTTTTTCTCCCTCCCTTGGCTCGTCCAACTATAGAGTGCTGTTACCCTGTGAGTTGTGCTTGGATCCAGGGGGTGGAATTCTCAGTGCCTCTAGGAGTTAAAGAAATAGTCCTGTTAATTTATTTTGTTCCCTTCAAAGTAGATGTGTCGCAAAACTTTAGTATATTATATTTATATATTTAATTATTACAATTATAATTGCGCTTCTTATAAAGAAAAACAAAATGAGTAAACGAAGGAGTTTTCTCCCGCTATCGTTGTTGTTCTAAAGTAGGTTAGAAGCAAGAGTGAATTGCTGCTTTGACTTACGAATCGTCAAAAACAAAGAGCGGAAGAGGGGTGGTGTAGCTTACCGTCCTTTTTATATTTTTAAACAACTCCCATTAGTTTACATTCTAAATTCATTGGGCACCCACTTTTTTTTTTTTTCTTACGTTTTTTATAATAAAATTTGTTTATAATTTGATAATAAAAACATTTTATAATTTGATTATAATGAAAACTAAATAACAAAATGATAATCACAAGAGGAGAGAAGGTGACCATTGACACCACTCTAAAATTATTTACTGACTATGTCCCCAAGATGTCAAGGGGCCATCTTCATTTGAGTCGACGGGGAGGGTTGTAGATGTAGAGGACAGGGTCTATGCGAATGGATTAGGCTGGTATGGCAGTTTACTGTGGAAAAGGGTGAAGCGGGTGGAAATAAGGGCTTGAACGAAAGGTATATTAAAATCCTGATGAAGGGAGGAATTGGATACGCAATAGGGAGCATTTGCAATTATTCTCAGGGTTTTGGATTGAAAAGACTGGATTCTTTGGATGTTGAAAGGCTTGGCGGCACCTCAGATTTCTACACCCTATGACCAGATTGGTCGCAACAATGTCTTGTAGAGCGTCATTCTATTTTCTATTGCAAGATTGGAATTCCTATTCATCAATGAAGGGCACACACTACGAATATAAAAATATTAGCAATTCAAGCAATCATCTATTTAATATTTTTCTTGATAAATTTGAAAATAGTGAATATCTGTTCACTATTTTCTAGTTTTATGAAATGAATGATTACCTGAAGGTTTTTTTTTATAACAAATTGTGAATAATGTTTTAATAGGCTAATCAAACAAAGAAAAACATTTTATTGAAAATTTCGGAAACTTTTAGCTCTACTGGAATATTTTTTCATAATATTATCAATAATAAGCTTCGCTTATAAAATTTTCTTATCTAAGTTATAAAGTCACTTCGGAATGTACTTACATGTTACTAAAATTGTCTCCTGTTTTGTGGAAGTTGGATAGTGACTGTGACCAATGTGAATTAACTGTAAATAGTGCCAATGCTCTTTTTCTGAGCATGCTTACTTAAGTATCTGGTGATCTCAACTCCAGCTCGAGGTACTGATAAGAATAGGAGGGATAGATAAGGGCGTATATCTGCAGAAAGCCCCGGGAACATGGGAGTCTTGTTTGCGTTCATGTGCGGATTTATAGTGCATGTTCCCTGTGCCGACTCACTCTCCCTTCGCGCAATAACTCACTCGACCCAAACAAACGGCCGGCCGTACCCCAAGTCCTCCTGACAAAGCTCATACATTTATTTATGCGTCGTTCATATCTACGGCTACTCCATCATGGAATGTCCGCGCTTTCTTTATTATTAGTCTGTTCAATTTTTGTGAGAATATTTACCCCTAAGGAAATCATGCTATTCACAATGCTAACATGATATGCCTTGCGAAAAATAATTCTCTTTGAAAAACCTAAAAATTTGTCGCCAAAAATTATTATAGTAATTCTATCAAAGGTGGGTGAAATAATTGTTAACTTGGTCAGTAATCTCCACAGTTCATACATATATTTTTTCTTAACAAAGAGCACTTTCGAGACTTATGCCTCATCTTCAGCGCTCTAAGTTGGCGAGGTGAACTCGCTCAGACCTCTAGCTTTAATCATTATACATATATGTATATAAAGTTAGTTATCTGTGCGAACTCAGTATATAGCAATTTTAAAAGTAAAGAAACCAAATTAGTTACTTGAGCTTTTCTATGAATTAATATAAATTGGATGAAAAGTAATTTGATTGCTCCAGTGCATATTTTGTCATATGGATTTGATGATTTTCAATNACACGTGTTAGTGTGTGTAATTGTATTATTAATTGTAATATTGGCCGTTATCGGCTGAAATGAATCTAGTAGAGAAATACTAAATCCAAAAATTATAAATATCAACATTACTGTATGAATCAAAAGTCATCAATGTAACACAATGAACGCAAAAAGTAATTTTCCTGCTTTTTTCAGTAATATATTTTTAAATGAAAACCGCATATTAAGGAAGATACCTTAAGGATTGAGAGGGACTACCTTTTATTAGTACATATAAACTAAATTCGAGGTTTTTGCCTAATTTTAGAAATTTTGATCAAATTATTTTTTCTTTGTTTTTTTGTTCGTTAAATGTAAAATTGAATTATTATTTAATGGAATTTAATCGTCAATATCTTCATTATTATTAATGTCTTGAAAAAAAAAATAGAAAATATAATAGGTCTAACATATTCTTTTCAATCATTGATTTTTATAGCATTATTACGTAAAACGCAAAGTAAAAAAAATATTGTAGTAATGTGAGGGCTAATCAGCCTACTCTTCCAACAAGCCTACACCCGTTCACAGCTGTAGACTTTCTTTTTCATAGATTTTTTTTTCCGGCTTTTAGGATCAAATTGGTCCTGTGATCTCACTCGAATCCATTTTTAAAGAAACGTGAGACATTTATTTATTTTTCTGATTCAGCTTAGCTTACTGTTTTTCTTTCTATTTTTTTTTTTTCTAATTGAGATCTCGAGCTGTTCTTGGGAATGTTTCATATTGGGATGTGAGGTATCATATTTGATTGGCACCATCTCTCAGGTAGGTTAGTTGATAAAATATCTTGGTTTCCTTAAAATAGATTCCTTTAGCCAGTTACTTTTACAGCTTTTCGCCGTTTACTTCCTGGTGATTGTGCATTCAGAGATCTTTTACGTAATCTAATAGTGACACTTTGCGGTACTGTGCAAAGAGGTTTTTACTTAAGTGTCTCTTTAAGCAGTTCCGTGGTTGAACGGATGGATTCATTAATATTTAAATTAGCCAGATCTCGCTTTATAATTTGATCTAGCGATAAATTATCTTAACATTTTTGATTGAGTGTCATGTGAACGGTGAAGCAGATACAGGCTCAAAACAGAGTTCATTGAGTCTTTCATTAATTGTCAAGTGAAATAAATATTCTGAGAAGATCTTCCTAGATACTTTCATTGTTTACATGGAGCGTTTTTGACCGTAGAGATTATTTATAGAGAGTTTTTGTTGTGGTTCGGTCAAGGTTAATCTAAAAAATACATTTTGAAAGTAATGTGTATTTTTTAAATTATCTTCCGAGGTTCCGGCTTACATACATGTGTTCTGAACATTTGATCCAGGTGGCAAGATGTCCTGTCTCGCCTTCACGTAAGCCGAAACACATCGGAAGATCCAACAAAACTTCTCTTCGCACTGTTTACATCTGTCTTATGCAACGGTAAATAAAATAAATTGCCTTGTTTGTACAGTATTTTATCATAAACTAGTTTAGAGCAAGGATGATGGAGCTGCGAACGCAAAATGTTTACATTTCCATAAAAGCCTTAGACAGAGGTGTTTCTGAAATTTTATTTTACACTCATGGCGTGAAAATATCTCTACCAGTTAGAAATATTGCATGAGAAAATTAAATGCTATTGTAATTCTTCTTTGCACCAGAGGGAAGTTTCAATTATAAGAAAGTGTTCTATCAAATGGAAAATCCATAGTTCTCACAAAACTATTTTATTATACATTTGAGCTCTTTCGAAATCTACAACCCGATCATATGAGATCAGTATCTCCCAGTTTTGGTCCAGGTGATAACGCAGACATTGAATCTCTCTCTTGCACCTTAAGTGGGAGATTCCTGAGCTCAGATGATGGCATAGTTATTCTTTATTTTTTTTATATATTTGGGTTCAATTAGATTTGTTGGAGGCTAATTAGTTTTGGTAAATGCGAAAGAAAAGTCAATAATACAATTTGAGTTTTAACTTCGAGAAGCTTTCTCATTCAACTTTTTATGTTATTTCATGTTGCTAATTATTTCAAAGTTTTATTTTCCGTTTTACATTTAGGATTTTCGCTCTTTTTTTATTCAGGATGCTTTAGAGATTATTTACATGAAATTCTGACTCGTAAAACCTTGCTTTTTACAATACAAATAAATACATAAATTGACCTTCAGACTCAATAAGATATATCATCACCTTCTCTTTATAAGATTCATTATATGATCTCTCATGATGATCCTTTGTGAGGTTCCCTGCCGAGCGAAGAAAGGATACAAAGATGGTGGAAGTTGAGTTGTAAGCCTTCTTGATCACACTGGTCGCTCTTTGTGGAACACCAAATCGCCGCAGTGGTCAAGGATTTCCACTTATTTAGGAACGTTATTTCTCATGTGAAATACCAAGGCGGCGCCTGACCTTCACCAATTCGGAGTAGACCATTCCTTCCACTCCCCAAACCTTTCCACACTCAAGCAACGACCGAATGGAACCTAAAATTTGTACTTGAAGATTTGGGAATCGTCTCTTTTGCTTCTAGAATATAAAATGGGGAGAAAATAGTGTTTTTAAAAGTTCATTTTGATTGTATCTTGATAAAATACACAATAAAAACATCTTAGGATTTTCTCCCCACTTATTTCCACTAAAACCTAAATGAATTTAGCTATAATTTGAAGTAATTCCAATAAAGTTGGCTAATCCTACATGTTTCTTATTCTTTCTTTGCATTTCATTTCCTTATTCTCCTCCTCCTTCTATTCTTGTTTTATCAAATTAGACTTAATGATAGCAATTAGTGTAGAAATTGAAAATTGAGGGGTTAATTGGCACAATATAAAATCGTTCAGTACGAAGGTAATTGGATACCTAACAGGTCTAGGAAAGGTTGTTATGTCTTGTAGGTGGGCATATGGGTTGGATTTTGCCAGGATGAAGTGATTGAAGCCGTAATATTTCGAAATGGTGCTAAAGAGTAGGTGAACGGCCGACTCATTATCGAGTGGAGTGGCCACATGAGGCAGCCGTGTGCGCCGGTCTTAATCAGAGTTACGTCAGTGGCGGCTCCTGCCGGCTTGGAAATGGCGGCTTGCTTTCGAAAGAAGCTCGGATTTAGGTCTGCCGTGTGAGGGGGTGAACGCCCGCCTCCCGCCTTGGCATTTTCTTCTGGAGGCTGTGTCCCGGCCGACCTATGCCCGACCACACGCCACCTTCCCTAGGAACTTCTGCAACATCTCATAGGGACCCTCAGTCTACTTCTCTCAGTCCAAAGTTCATCTCTGCCTTCCTGTCAGCTCACAAAGTCCAGTCGAAAGAAGCTCGGATTTAGGTCTGCCGTGTGAGGGGGTGAACGCCCGCCTCCCGCCTTGGCATTTTCTTCTGGAGGCTGTGTCCCGGCCGACCTATGCCCGACCACACGCCACCTTCCCTAGGAACTTCTGCAACATCTCATAGGGACCCTCAGTCTACTTCTCTCAGTCCAAAGTTC
>KZ807675.1:316573-329634 GCA_000696205.2 Oncopeltus fasciatus | reverse complement strand
CATCAAATAATTTAACACACACACATATATATATATATAGTAAATAGGTTTATGTAGCGAACTTTTATTTTTTTTTTTTTGCACTATTTTAGAATGTGCCAATAAGGCTGTGACTATTGAATAGAAAATACAATTTAGCTCAAACCTTAAACGCTGTAACGGGTCACAAATTGCACGGTTAGTGTAGGTCTTTGGTCTTTTTTGTCCCACTTTTATTATTCTCTTCCCCCCACCCCCACCCCAGCAAAACTGACGTTTTCAGGAGGGAGGTGCGGAGTGGGGGGATTTTCGCACACCCATTTGCTCGCTTAGAAGTGGTGCAAAAGCCCGGGCAGCGAGGCATGTTTAACCCCTTGGCTACCTCTTCTGGCCGCGTTAGAAGGGTGGGTATAGTATTGTCTAGGGCCCTTTTCACCGGCCACCCCCTGCCGCTAGGCACGTGCCGGCACGCTCCGCGTACAACTGTGTCTTTCAGCACATTTCTCGCGAAACCAGTTCTCCTCCAAGGATTCAGAACACTTGGGAAAATTAATACACAATAGTATTGGAGACAATTTTTTTATATTTTATTCATTTAATTAGTTTATTTAAAAATATATTTATTACATTCTGTTACTGAACATCTTGTAATATGATGACAGATATGTACAATAAAATAATAAAAAAATATAATAATATACAAACAAAATGAACGATAAAATAAATAAGTAAACATCACTGTGCAGGTAGAAGGGGCTCATTGACTCCTTATAAGTTTAGGCATTAAGGCCCAAGAGGTTGTGAGGCCATCTCAGTTTTAGTCGCCGGGGAGGATTGTGAGGATTGGAGTCCGACGACAGGGAGTGGGCAAATGGATTGGGATAAAATTGAAGTTTCCTATGGAAGAGCTTGAAGCGGGTGGAGATAAGGTCTTGAACAAAACCAGAAATATCTGGCCGTATATATTCGTTGACTTAAAAATCTGTACTTTTTAATTGAATGAATTTAGAAATTCAACGCATTTTTAATGGTAAATTGCATCTGTAAACTGAAAAAATATTAATATATCACTGGGCAAAAATATCCCTGAGCATACCGATTCAAAAAAAATTTTATTTTCAAATCAATTCATATAAAAAAAATTACTCAATATAAAAAATATACCTGTGTGGGCAGATCTACTTTATTATTTATTGGTTCATTACGATCCTTATCATTCAATTACTTTTTTTTTCTGTCCGATATTCAGAACTTTATTAATAAATCTCTTTATTGAGTTCAATGAATTTTTTTACTTTATTTTCATTACAGAGAACTTTCCCTTCGCCGAAAATATATATTTAAAAGTAGTAAATGAAATATAAAATAAAATAATGATGTTCCAACTCCATTTCCCTTAAACACAATATTTTATAGCGTAACTATACTTGTCTTAATGCAATTTGTATGTTAATATGCATTTGTTACAAAAATAGCCATAAAGATTTGCTGAACTGTGCTGAATCCAAAATTTTGAAAATTAACATTATATCCAGCAAAATTTGATGTTATCAAGGGAAGGACATTACCTAAAATTAGAACATTAGAAATCTTTTGAGTATTTAGTATTCAACACTTAACCCTTAAAATGGATAGATTTATAAAAATAAATAAATTCATGTTAAATGATTGAGATTCTACTGGGTTAATAGGAATTTGAATACTATGTGAGGAAATTTCATATAATTTATGAGAAAATTTATTAAAAAATAAGTTTTCTGCTAATCAAAAAAATTATTAATTATTCTGGGGAATACTAAATACCTACATTTTACTAAAAATGTATAATATTTTAAGGATTTTCTCTTAAAAACTAGCTATTACATTCTTTTAAAAATGTCACGTTATTATTTCATTTCTTGTTTTGATAAAAAATGAAGAACACTTTATAATTTTATGTGGGGAAATTTTAATTTTCTTTTAATTATTTTTAAAATTCTTAATGATACTATAAATTTAAGTGACTAATGAATGTTTTAATTTTTATTCTTTGTGTTAAATGACTTATTTTATATTTCTAACTTAGGTTTATAATAGCTTATTTTTTAAGTGTTATTCATAGAAATGAATGTGTGAGATAGTTTGTAAATAATGTTTTTCCTATGCTTACAAATTATTTGTCTTATTCCTCTCTTTCCTGGATGCAAAAATATTTCAACTCTAGCATGTCGCCTTTGTTTTGACAAATCTGTTTGATCTTAAAATTTATGTTAAAAAAATTTTCTATTTTTCCCCTGCCCTACTCAGATTTCTGCCAAAAATCTTACAGCTCAATTTTCCCGTTACTACTTAGCCCTTGATAGAATAATTGAAAATAATGCATGACAAATAACTTAGAATTATTAGATGATTTTAGTTGGGGTTCGGTCAAGCTAGATCCAAAAAAATACAAATTTAAAAAAAGTGTATTTTTTTAAAAGATTATCTGTCAACGTTTCGGCTGACATTGTAAGCCATCTTCAGGGCTGCCTATCTTGAAGTCGAAAGAGGACGTTCTGTCCCTGAATTCACATTTCCATGACTGAGGAAATGGAATCCTCAGTCAAATAACTTAGTATTTAAACATTATTGCACTTTAAAGCTTATACTGATGAATAGTTCCAAATTCAGAGTGAAATGTAATCGGCTGTGCCAAGTGAGAACACCTGTAATCAAACTTAAAGGAAATCGCTCATTTACAATCCTTTTTCTTCACTAATCACCTTACGTGTCTCCTATTACGGGGTTGTGTAAGGAAATGCCAGTTGCTCAAGGAATACCTGTAATATATGTAGCCATTAAAAAAAAAAATCGCCCACAAAAAAGTGAGGTTAGGTAAAGAGGAAATAAAATAAGAATAGAAATGCCCCCGTATTTGGAGGCTGGGTACTGTGAGAGCGGGAACAGGTCCCGAGCTCCGGAAATGTCAGGGATTCCTTCTGGAACTGGTTCTTCTGTTGAGTCATTCCCGAGCTGAATTGAGAACTGCAGCTCTCCAGGGCGAGGGAGTCACAAACGAGACAAGTTGGCTGTTTTTCTGCGAGAACGGATGATCTTTCTTAACTAATATGGGTCTCACTGGCCTACGAGTCCTCCCATACCTCCCCCCCCCCCCCNTTTTTTCAGTTTTTTGACCAAAAAAATTTTTAACATAAAGACAGAATAATAATTAAAAGTCTAAAAAAAGTATAATTGCTTGTTATTCTGGGTTTTATCGAATGTTACTGGTCCCTCTCCAATAGGGAATATATTATTGATAATTGTATATTGAATCACTTTTTACTAATTAAATTGTTTTTTTTTCTCCTTGGGGGAAGAGAAGTAATCTAAAATATTCTAATTCTCTTGTATTATGAATGCCTGAGAGAAAATAGCCTGTCCAACACATTCTTTAGGTATTCATTTATTTTTTTTCAACATGCAGGTAAAACTAAAATAAGTTTAATCCCATCTTTACTTACGGACAACCTTTTATTGGACATAATATACTGTTTCCAGCTCAGATTAGACAGCATTAGTATTGGATCTATATGGATATTGTGACGTCACCTTAATCCTATTTTTATAGTTAATAAATTATACTTCAGTTTTTTAAAAGTCTATATTTATAACTTTAAATGTAATTTAACCTATACGTTTTTGTTGTTCACGCAGGCTTCGACGGTCGTCAGATGTATTTACCGTTTCTTCTTCCGGGTTGGACCGTGTCAAGTTGTTGATATTTGCCGAGCTTTCGCACATCATGTGATGGCTTCTTCAGGGCTGAAAAGAGAATGAGAGTGAGACTTCTCCCGGAAGAGAAACGGTAAATACTACAGGTTTTTGTTTTCACCGGAAACCATTATGAAACACGTAGAGTATGCAAATTATTTCATTATTATTATATTATTGTTTATATATTAAGTTTTATGTCTGTGTGTGTGTGGCATAGTTTAAAATTGGAAAATATATTTAAAATAAATGCTGAAGACGTTTGAACGATATTTCGACTACAATTGTACATATTAAGGGTTTATTATGTCATTACAATTTTTAAGTAAAATGTGGCGATAACCAAGGAAATGATTACTGTCTTTACTATCTTTACTAAGTAAGTGTGGAAAACTTGTAAGTGCGGGCTCGTCATATTTATTGTTAAATTTTACTAGTCCACTTATGATGGGGAACAATGAATTTGTGTGAGAATGGAAGAAGCTCAGACACTTGACATTTCTGATTGACGTTGGAATAGGTTGCAACATCCAGGTCTTTTTATCTGTTGGTACTGACCGGTTCCATCAGCTTCCAGTAACATCCAGCGGCTGGTTTTGTCGACAAAAGAGAAGATCCACCCCTGACACGAAGGAGAGCCAGAGGAGCCTTTGGGAGGAGAAGGGGCCTTGAAAGGTCCCATTGCTTCACCCCGGGGCTGTCGCAAGCGCAAGGAGAGGGTAGAACAGCTGTCTTGTGGGCGGGAGGGGAACGCGCCATCTGTCACCGGTACTCGGCCTGTCCGTGTGGATATTTTGACCCCTGTCAGCCTGTTTGTAACAACAAACTGCTCTTCCTGTATTCTCCGGCCAGGATCTCGGGTGGGGAGTGGGGTATTTAATACAACGGGTACGACACTTCGGTGGTAAATCATTTGCCTTGAAGGGCACTCTTTGAAACCTGCATATAAATAGATTCAAATCAAGTGGAAGGCTATTAATTATTTCTCAGGACTCTGTTACTATCCCTCGGGTAGTTTCCTTGGTCCAATGAATCCACCCTCTTTCAGGCATTTTCGCCTACTTCTAAACTAAGAACACTTTCTGGCCTAAGTAGTGAACAGCCAAGCATTATTAATCCGCCCAGTAGATATTTGCGAAATACTTACCCTGCCTGAAAAGAAATGAACACCTCACGGCTTAGAATGTACGACTCACACTCTCATTTTCCTTCATAGATCCTGTGAGTTTGTCGGCTCACGTTTATAGTCGTGCGCACTTGGCAGATCTATACTTGCCGTTGGCAAACTCATGTCCACACTCGAATAAGCGATCTGGTGGTTATTCAAGGAGCTGCATTATTGCTGCTGCTTCGATCCCCGTTAACCTATGTATGTATCCTTCCAAAACGGAGATGCTCGCGGGATTTCTTTTCTGCGCGTGAAGACCGCCCTTCTCGAGCAGAAACTAGAAGTGCCACGTCAAGTTCTTTCACACGCTCAAGAACAGCCTCAACCCCATGGGATGTAGTACCCCCGCTTCTAACAGGTTGTTGGCAGGGTTCTCCAAGCGATGCCACCCACATCATCAGCACAACGGATTAAAAATCTGTCTTAAAAATATGTAAATGTACATATAAATGTATTTATAAGTATAAATTTACATTATAAATGTAAATGTATTCATAAATGTACACATTGTACATATTGTAAATATAGTACTTATGTATATAGCTACTTTTAAGTTAGACCTTAAGTTAATATGTATGATATATTCCTTTATACTTTCTAAAATCGCCTAACGTTTGTGGCTCACCTATCTCTCCTTCCCAGTTGCTCATTGCTACAAGCATCAATCAAAAGCTATGCCACACCCATACATACGGGTAAAAGGGTCGCTATTGGTGTACTTACATAGGGTCTACACCTCACCATTAGCTATAGACTGCAAACCTCGTAGCCTTTTCATATTTCTTCCTTAATACTGAATGGGACAGTAGAAAATAAATAAATAAATGTATGTTTTTATGAAATCGGTGTTGTTATCTGTTGTTTCATGGTATCATCTTGAATCTTTCGCGTAAGTAAATGTCTAATAGCTAACAGATAGGCATAGACCTTTAGATAAAATTTTTTTTTGTTATCAGATCATAAAAAGTTTAATTCAATGGATAAAATATCAATTTCTCTTTTAAATATCAAATCATTCAACATGACTTTTTAGGACCCTTGCAAGTGTACTTATAAAAAGTCCATTAGTTTTATTGTTTCTCAGTTTATGATTTGTCGATGTGATTTTCTTAAGCAGCCGAAAATGAAAATTTTGCCTGCCTTTAAGTTTTAAAAAGAGGTTTACTCTGACAAATAAATGTCAGTACCAACTTCATACAAAATCTTCCACACTGAAAAGCTATTTAGAATAAGCCTCAATGCTTACATCATTCCTTAACAAATATTTTTTTTTTTAACAACCATATATTTGTATTTTGGAGGAAAAATAGAAAATTCTCTACTGTTTTGAAAGTAGAGACATTTTCGCGAACTTTGTGCCAATCAAATATAATAAAAGTATAACGATCAATGACTTATGGAGTTTTGAGATCCTCCGAATGTAAATAAAGAAGAATTTTGGAAATAGTTCTGCGTGTGTATGTGTCCGAAAAAAATTGTAAACAAAAAACTGAACGGATCCCGCCAGGAGTTTGGAGTTTGCAGGGTAGCGCCCCACAATGCCCATCAAATGAAACAAGCACACACAAAGCAATGCGACTGTTTAACAGCTGAAATATAAATATTTATTTCAGATTCCAAGACACTATTTCAGCTATATAAATTGCTATAAAATATAACTAAAATATAGATCTGACAAATTTGAAATTTCCCTCTGAGACAGAATGCGATCGTGTGTTGAAGAAAATGAAGGTAGGACATGAAAAAATGGATTTTAATAATTCCAAAGTTTTTTTTTTTAAATATATATTTCGAAATACACTGTTATTTCCAAGATAAAAATTAACTTGATTATTGCAGTCCTTGTAACCTGGAAATGACGAATGGTATCACTTTTTCATCACAAATCCGTGAAAATGCGATTTACTCAATTACTGAAAGTGACTCAATTCATAGGTATTTTCCAACGCCTGATCTCGAATTTGTATAAGTTGATTGTATTAAAAAATCAAGGTTTGATTATCAATATTTGATTGTAATAATTTTTAGTGCAAGGGAAAGGAATAAAAAATCTAACGGTCCCAACCAGGACAGTTAGATTTTTTATTCTGTTCCCTTGCTCTAAAAATTATAAACATTTACGTGGGATCAAATACCACAAAAAATATTTATAAAATATTTGATTGTATATATTATTTCTATAAAAATTGAAAAGAAAAAGACCCATATTGGCTTTTAAAATTATTTGAATGATATTAGAACGTTCTGAATGAGAATGAGAATTTTTTTTAAGTAATCAAATTTAGGTATAATTTATTAATTTCAAAAGGAGAGTTTTTTTTTATTTATTTCTTTTTTCCGTAGATATTCTTATTATATTTTTTTTTTGGGGGGGGGGGGTCGGTCAAGGTAGATCCAAAAAAATACAAATTTTAAAAAATGTGTATTTTATATATTATCTGCCTAGGCAGATTATGGTGGCAGTTTTATTTCAATTTAAAAAATAAGCATTTTAAATTTTGTATTTTTTGGAGTTACCTTGAGCGAACCCCAACAAAAAAAAAACATCAAATAATTTATTAATTTCGAATTTCGCCCCTTTGAAGAGTTTCTGAACCCCTCCCGTATTAATTATAGATAACACGCAAATTTAGGCATGATGCCGATGAATAAAATCTAGGCTTTTAATGAGCTGTTAGAAGAAATTTGAATAGAGGCGGAAGAGAAAAAGTCCCCTAGCCTAATGTAAATGATAGACTCCTCACATCCTAATCCCTAGTTTTGGGGGCATCAGAGTTTAATTACGGCCGGGGAACTGAGGCTTGTTATAGATGAAAATGTCCCATCTCGGAGGTAAGAGCCATGTTTGACGGCGGCCGAGGGGTGGGAGAGATGGAGGCCAGCTAACGGTGCGGGAAGCGGCCTCTGTGCTGCCCTCTCGTGAGGGACACGTGTGTGTGATGCTGGAGGTCGTGTCTTCCTGGGCCCTTCCTTAGGCTCTCTACACAAGATCTCCTTAAGGGAGTGTCATCGTCTTCAGCCGCCGTACCTCCATCCACTTCCAGAAAGAGGGACTTTCGTCCCAGCAGTCATTTGTTTTATAGTCAGAACTGAGAAAACTTGATATTGTCTACGTTAAAAGAACTGACTTTAGACTATTAATGAGAGGGATTAGAATAAAAATTCTATCTGTCCCAGCCAGGACTCGAACCTGGATATCCTGCTTTCCGGGCCTGAATGCTACCACTTGCACCTCCGGGACGAGCCAGATAACTTATTAAATTCCCAACACACTAGCGAGAGCCTAACCCACGAGAATGACGAATACATCGTCTTATGCTCGAAGGAGCTGACATTGTTTAGCTATTTATCGACTCTCGTTATTTACTTTTAGATCTGACTTTAGGTACGTTCTCATTTTTTTCTGAATTCAGATCGGATTGTATGCACCTGGAAAATCTGCCATATTAACTTTTAAATATCTTTAGGTTACAGAGTCGATTTATCAACTACCCTCAGCCAGCTATTTTCTTTTGCTAATGTTTTCATTTTATCTCCAAATGCTGTCTAGAGTACAGAAGTAGTTGTGTTGGGGAAAAAAAAGGCTTCTTGATCAGCTGAGAGCCCACTAACTTGTGGTTATTTTTTATTTTTGGAATATTATTGATCATGATAAGATCATTTTATCTTAATTGTATGTTTTTATACAAAGTATATACCATTACTTTTTTTTTATTTTTAAAACATATATTTTTTAATAATTGATAAATTGAACATGCAGAGAGGGAAGGAGAACAATATTTTCTTCCAACAAAGATAAAAACAAAATAAAACTTGCACTGTTGGTCTAATCCCTTCTTTATACATTATCAGTAGTCTTAACATAAACATTAATTTAGATAATCCACTGGAAAAAAGTTATTCATATTTCTTAATAAATGTGAGAGAAATGAGGAAAGTTTTTAATAAGCTTAACGCACGATATACTTTATAACGATAGCAATTGTTTTTGTACACCCCTCTCTTTGAGCTAGAATTAAGATTTCTTACCCCCTTGTTTACTTAGCATTTTTTTTTTTTCCGCGCGATACATTTAATTTCAATTGTAATTTAAGATTGTTTCTTATATTATTATATTATTTCTGATTTGTTATCAGTTATAAAAAAAAACAACCTTTAACACCTTACAACAAGTTAATGTGAGTCGTTTTGACTTAAATTTTCTTTTTCTTTTCTAAATCTAGGAGGATAGAGAATTTTTTACTAATAATTAGTTTATGTAAAATCAATTTGAAGTACTTTTGATTTTATTTGAAAGTGTGAATCAATTTACATGCACATGTTCTTCGATTACAGACTTGGAGTTTTTCATCTATTCTGGGTTAAATTTTGAGATTTTTTATGTTTTATGTTGTACTACATGGATCCGAAAATAAGATTCTAGTTAGAAATTTTATAGAAAATAACTTTCCTAGTTATTGGTCTTTTAATGTTTGATTCTACAACTGTACGAGGTCTGAAGAATAGTATTAAAGAAGAGATGCAGATGGCTTCACCATCGAAACATCAAATGTGTTTCCATATCTATCTATATATATATATACTTAGTATGACCCATACTATTGGGAATGATATAAAACTTTAATTGTCACAGATCTGACAGTTTAAGACTAAATTGAATTATATAAACTAAAACGCGGCATAAGTCATTTAATTTTAACAAGAAGGGACAAGTTTGTTCTTTTCTATTTAATCTATCGATTCAAACAAAATTAAAGAAAGTTGTGCCAATCAAATATAATAAAAGTATAACGATTAATGACTTATGGAGTTTTGAGATCCTCTGAATGTAAAAAAAAAAAAAATGGAAATTGTTCTGAGTGTGTATGTGTCCGAATAAAATTGTAAACAAAAACTGAACGGATCACGCCAGGAGTTTGGTGTTAGCTGGGTAGCGCCCCACAATGCTCATTCGATGAAATGTGCACCCACAAAGCAATGCGGCTGTTTAACAGCTGAAATATAAATATTTATATCAGATTCCAAGACACTATTTCAGCAATATAAATTGCTATAAAATATAACTAAAATATAGATCTGACAAATTTGCTAAAACTAAAAAAAGAAACAACCTAGTTTCGGCTGAAGTTTAGGCGTTGTTCATAAGGCGGAGTAACCCCTGCGTCGACTGATTGCTAAAATCGGCCCAGGGACCCTTTTTAAGAGGAATTTCAGCTCGCTGTCTACTGTTTTTTCATCCGTCTTCCTTCGTGGTATGTACATACCCCACCATTCCTGTTTAATGGGATGTGGGAGTAAAAATTAGGAAATCTCCAAAAGCTAAATAAAAAGCCCAATTGGCTCATCATCCATTAATGCCAGACTGGGCTTATTAAATACAGTTTTTGCAATATCTCCCTTTTTATATTTGGTCGTTAAACTCGAACGCTTTCATCTACACAAGTGCCATCATCAGGAGCTGATCTTCACTTCAGAGTGCTCAATCCAAAGAGGTCAGTTTATTGCACTAAAGCTGTCATGGTGGCTTCTGAGTAGCCATTAATGTTTGAGATTAATAAAAATAACATATTGTGGGGAAAATGAGATTTATTTATTCCCATGTTCGAGTATAGCAATTTTTTTTTAAATAACTTGTAAGTGGGATCTATTTTGATAGAAATGGAAAAATTACGAAATTATAAACTTGTTTTCAAGGCGTATCGGATAACCTCTACGCTTTTAGTAGATCCAACACTACTTTCCTCCGGATATTAGCGTTATCCGCAGATTTGAACAGTTCTACCATTCAGATCAGCCGTGAACATCGCACGTAGTGTACTCATGCTCGCAATTCAGCCAAAGCGCATACTCCTTCTGCCGATACTCCTCTGGTTCACCTTGCCGAAGCTTCCTCATTGCCTCGCTGCTGAGTTATGCGCTCCCGGCCGTACGTGCTTCTTGGGGGATGATGTGTTCGGCGGAGGTCTGCACCATTCGGCATGGTGGCACTGGCGGTGGGGTTTCAAGAGCACCCAGAAAATAACGCCAGATAAGTTGGAGAGTGAATGTAATGCTGAAAGCCAGAACGGAGCATACCTATTGGTACCTCTAACATTTCAGATATGAATAGCTATCTTATAATTATGCCGATTTAGTGAAAGGGCGGGGAAAATGTATTTTTTTTAAGCTATCCCCTCTCAAAATTAGACTTTTCAAGAATTAAGGCTAGAAGAATACGAATCTGGATTGTCAAAATTCTTAAAACCACTGTCTCCTGCCAGCGTGTACAACACGTTACAACTTCGTTAGGAGAGGATGTTATTTCTACTTCTCTATCTTTACTGAAAAACTACTGAAGCAGAAGAAAGTAAATAAAAAGTCTGATTTTTTTATATAGAGAAAAAATTAAATGCATTCAATTAAAATGAAATGCATGGTTTATATTCAGCTGAAAAAATGTCAAAACATTTCTTGTTATTTTAAAGACTTTTTTTTTTCAGTTTTTTGACCAAAAAAATTTTTAACATAAAGACAGAATAATAATTAAAAGTCTAAAAAAAGTATAATTGCTTGTTATTCTGGGTTTTATCGAATGTTACTGGTCCCTCTCCAATAGGGAATATATTATTGATAATTGTATATTGAATCACTTTTTACTAATTAAATTGTTTTTTTTTCTCCTTGGGGGAAGAGAAGTAATCTAAAATATTCTAATTCTCTTGTATTATGAATGCCTGAGAGAAAATAGCCTGTCCAACACATTCTTTAGGTATTCATTTATTTTTTTTCAACATGCAGGTAAAACTAAAATAAGTTTAATCCCATCTTTACTTACGGACAACCTTTTATTGGACATAATATACTGTTTCCAGCTCAGATTAGACAGCATTAGTATTGGATCTATATGGATATTGTGACGTCACCTTAATCCTATTTTTATAGTTAATAAATTATACTTCAGTTTTTTAAAAATCAATGTGACATGTGTTGATACAAGAGACTCAGGCTTGTTCTTATGTTTGAACGTTTTGGTTTATACACCATGTTTTTGTTATCGATTTTATAATTAAAAATCATTATCAAACTACAAGTGCGTGTTATTACAGATATTACATCATTGTGGCTTGCCTATATTGATATAAGAATATTATTGTTAGGTAAATAATCTAAAGGGTTATTATTATTTCTACCACCAATGAATATAGAACTGTCATACCTTCTATTATCCGTCTTCATTGGTTTCTGCAAACCATCTTCTGTTGGCGAGCGCTTTCGGAAATTGTCCATCTACTTGGCCGAATACATGTAACTGAGTTGAATACAGACAGTGACAGAGAGCACACGTATTCGGCCAGAAGATGGACAATGTCCGAAAGCGCTCGCCAACAGAAGATGGTTTGCAGAAACCAATAAAGACGGAGAATAGAAGGTATGAGAGTAATATTATTGTTCCCTATTTCTATTTGAAAAGCGTTTTCTAGGAATTATTTTTCGTATGCCTGAAGCGTATATTGTTGAGGAATTCCTCGCAGACGTGATATCCGATAACATGGATGCCTAACAGGCTGGACTTTCCTGGCCAGAGAACTGTCTAGAGCTAAGGCCATCCTTGGAATATGTCAGTAGGTTATTAGACTAAGAACTGTCCTCTCTTTCTCTCTCTCTATATATATAATGTATAACTTTAGGAACACCCTGCTTCACGAAAGGGGGTGAGAAGGACAGAAAGTATGGTGGAGATGGGCTGGGGGAGCCACAAAAGTTTAATGGTTCATAAAATCCAGCAGTTAATTCTTAGACGTAAAGGGGGACCGAGTGCTAGTGGTAGAGACCAAGAGTAAGTAGGGTTTCCCTGGCCGGCGGCCAACGTTTGTGGAGGGTGTATTTATCCCCTCGTCCCGGCATTCCGAGACAGTGGCGTGACGTAGTAGGGAGCGGCGACCAGCGAGGATCGCCTTTCAGCTGAGAGAGGACACCTGTCCCTCTGGGAGTCCCGCCTTTCGGGAATGGCTCTTACACGAACGGCGTCTAATGGTTATAATCATGCCTTCAAACATCGAACATTTCATTTATAAAAAAAAAAAATCGATTGTGTTAAATCAAATCCAAACCTTTCCAGTTTCATGAGCTCTATAGAAGAAATTGAAAAATAAAATATTGGTGTATAAAATAGTAAAAATAATATAAAATATTATTAAAATACTTA
>KZ807675.1:211312-230688 GCA_000696205.2 Oncopeltus fasciatus | reverse complement strand
TTTTTTTTTTTTTTTACTAAAATACAGTCATAGTTTTTAAAGGGCTCAACTGTAGTGAAAAAGTTTAATGAAAATCATTCAATTTTTCCGTTTTAGGAGATAATGGAAGTGGAACACCTATGGCAATACAATGAGGGTGAAGCACGAGGGAGTAGTGGTATAAATCGACCACCCCAACCTTCAGCAGCTGGCAGTAACCCCACGGACCTCATGGCTAACCTCTGCAGAAATTTATTTACATTTAGCTTTGTGATTAATTTAGAATCATTCTTAAATATTTCTCACAAAATCTAAAGAAGAAAAGATGTGACAATTTAATAGTAATTAACCACTTTGTCTTGTTAAACCAAAATACATCAATTTACTTTCAAAAGATTGTACTTATGAAATTCTTAATAAAAAAAAGTTCTTAAGCAACACTACTAATATTGCCAATTCGAAAACATCACATTTTTTTTTTTCCTATTCCAGTTAATTTAAGGAATAAGCATGGAGAAGACTCAAGAACCCCTATGGAGAGGCCTATGTCATGGGAGGGGGAGCTTTCGGATTCTGAAGTATCGACAATCAAAGCCGTAAGTATTATACATGGTTTGCTTTTATTGTAGTAAAAAAAAAATTCACTAAATAGAAAAAATACCTTACTTTTTTAGGAGCCAGAAGATTCCTCTGATAATAGGGAAAATATGAGTCCCACGAAGACTAGTCGAACAAAAGGGACTGATGAACCTCCTACTCAGATGAAGCAACACAGTGAGACAATCGTAAGTGATTTTTCAGTCTCCTAAATACATTCTATTATTTGCTCATTTATTCCTATAGCTTTATCTTAGAATAATTTCATAAACTAACTTATCATCAATCATCAGTGAGGCCTAAAACACTTGCTGTTTTATGTAGTATGATTTTTCTTTTCTTTTTTTTTAATCAATAATATATATAGTTTCCAATTATTCAAAATGAATTTAAAGCATTAATTGTAAATATTAATTACTTAATATTAGTTTATGAAATATTGTTATATTATTAATATAATATTAACAAATTTCATTAAATTTGTTAATTTAATTATTATTTAATTAATCTTAGATTCTAGTAAAATTTATCTCTTATGTTGCATAAATTTCTCTAAAGTTCTAAAAATAAAAAATGGTAGAAAAAGAAAATAGATTTTCCTGCAATATAATGCTCACTTTCAGTAAATGTTTGACTTTCAAACTTTGAATAATCAGCAAGCATAAAAAGTCATAGACCAATCTGCAAAGATTCTTGGTCATTTTTAACGCGTAATCACTGATTTCCTGTAAATGGGCGAGACATAGGACCTGAATATTTCCAGGTCTTTATTTTAGCTCACATAGTTTGTCAGCTTTACATTGCTTAAGAAACCTACTTACTTCTCACCATAACTGTTGCCTGCAACTTTTCTTTGATCATTTAACCCCTCCTTATCTTTAGAGCTTGATTAGCTGGTTTATTCATGTGTGACCTTTATTATCTCATTTTTATTTTATTCTAACTAATAAGTCAAATCTCAAGTTGAGAAATTGTTTCTATCATGTTTACAATATTCATATACTGTTCTTTACCTAAAATGGAAGCATTCTTCTACTGTAATCATGGTATATTAGTTTGTGAAAAATAAGCTCTACATTTCATCTTAACTAGGAGGATATTGAGATCTTACTTTAAAGAGCTATTGATCTACTGAGTTATATTATTCTGACAGTAGTTCTTAAAGCTATGAATTGAAGAGCAATGTAGTCAAGAAACTCGATAAAATTTATTCAGTGTCTGCATATTCTACTTTTCTCACTTTATATTTATTATAAAATTTATATTCTTATATGTGGAAATTATTTTTAGAATGAAAAAATTTTGGACCAATCAAGGACAAATCATAATTCTGCTCAATCAGAGCTTCCAATATTAGAGGATAAAATTTTAAGTAAGTATTTTATATAGTATTTGACATTTTTATTGTTTATTTACATACATATATATATTCAAATTTTAAGTATTATGTTTTCATATGTTCTGCATGCACAAATATTATATAATTTATTTTATAGTTCATTGTGAATTATTAACACTTGAACAAGCTATTTTTATTGAACAAAAAGGTTTCATAATAAAAAAATTGTATTGATGATATTTGAAAAGAACTACAATCTTTAGGAAACACTCAGTCTTTTGGAATAAAACATTTGGCTTCACTAGCTGTAAATTAAAATAAATGAAGTCTCTACTTTTTTAAGACTCATATTTTAATAAACAAATAGCAAATTAATTTTTAATTCAACTTTTAAAACACCACCTTGACTGAAAAAATATTAAATGTATTTCCTGTGCAACATCTTTGTTTGAGAGAGAGAGAGCTAATTTGATATTATTGTAGGCAGTGGAGGGTATCTGAAGGGAGCCGGGCCAACACCAAGCCCTGACTCAGCTGTCTACTCGTGTTACTCTCCCAATGCCAGTCCAGTCACCTCTCGACACATCCTCTCATCCTCATCTGGGATATCAAGCCCCTTCACACCTTCTCTCTCGCGGAACAACAGCGATGCCTCACAGTATGGCGGCTCTCAGCACTCCTCCTGCTACAGCCACAGGTCTACAAGCAAAAATTTACATAACTCTTAAAACAGAGTGTACATATAACAATATAGTTATTTTTTTTATCAAAGAAACATCTGCACTTAATGCTATATCATCAAGATTACTTAAAATCGGTTCATAGAAAATGCAGTAAAATATTTTTAATTTGTTTGCTTTTGGTAATTTTAATAGGCTTGGTTAATAAAAATAAAATGTATGTAACTATACAATATTGTCTTGAATTTTTCTGAAGATCATAAAGTGCAATTGTCACTTGTCTATTTCAACAAGATCTCCACTACTTTTTAATAGTGGTCTTTAAGTATGACTGATAGAAAAAATTACTGACATTGATATTAATATTTTTATTCTTGTTTTAGTTACTCGTCTGTGTCTGTCTCACCTACACAATTTTCTCCTACACATTCCCCAATCCAGGGAAGACACATTCCAAGACCTGGATTCCCATCTCCTGTTCTGAATAGTAGAACTGTCCATGACTATCCTATTCAAGGTAAGAAAAATAATTTTCATCATTTATTAATTCCAAACTTTGAAATGTAGGAAGAAAAGAAAATGATTAATCCTCATAGATTCAGTATCAAAATATATGAAATCATCAAAAAATCCTATGTGTAACAGTTTATATATACAACATATATATATATATAGTCTGTAGAAAATGAAACACTCGTAGCAGCGATATATAGTAATCAAGAATAGGTGGGATATAGAGTGCAGTGATCACACAAAAAGAAAAAATCACAAAGAGTAAAACTTCCCGGGATCTCTCATTATTTGAGATAATCAAATAGATTATTTGATAATTTTACTCTTTGTGATTTTTTCTTTTTGTGTGTTCACTGCATTCTCTATCCCACCTGTTCTCGATAACTTTTAAGATACTAAAAATGTATTACTTGGTTTTTTTTAAACTAATATTTGACATCCAAACATTAAGTTACTGCATGATAATGACTTTTATTTTGGATATTAAAATTAAACAAAGAGTAAAAAACTTTAATTTTAAGCCTTCCCATTCCAAACAGGTGTTTTAATCTTATGATGACACAAACTTATTAAACCTAATTACCTATTAGAAAGCTCACTAGTCTCCTAATTTCATTTAAAGTACATTATATAGTTTTGGGAAGCAAAAATGATGATATCAATACCCCAATATAAATTTCAATGCAAAATTTAATTTGTAGTTTCTGTTCAGTTTGCTGCTTTTTAGACTTGGTTATCATATCTCCTTGAAAGAAAAAAACCAAATTAGTTATTTAGTTTTAAGTACTCTCAACAACTGTTACCCCCAATAAGGTAAATTCTAAATTAATTAAAACTTAATTCATACTCATAGTCTTCATTTACTTACTTGTCCCTAGATGAAGGTGGGGTATTGGAAGACAAGTTTGCGTCCCTTACAGCTGACATGGTTCAACATTCAGCTGGGTTGGGATCACCTGGTATAAGTCGACAACAACTCATTAACAGGTAATATAAAATATCTTTCTCATAACTATTTATTTTTTTATATATTTTACCATTTAGCATTATAGCAAATGACCATTAATGGCCTCCTCAGTGTGCGCTCTCAATTTGAGACTTACCAATTGGGTATTTATTTTAGGTTGAAACTGATATTTTTATTTGGAAAACAGAATGTTACAGGTAATGCTTAGAAATCATATTTATATGTTATAATCAGCTAAACTAGCGCAATAATGCTTATTTGTTGATGAGGCATTACTTATTAAGTAGAAAATAATTATAGTTTCATTCCCACTTTTTTTTTTTTTTTTTTTTTTAATAATTTCCTTAAGGAAATCTACCCATAGAGATTATTCCAATGAGATTTAAAAAACAAAAAAACAACCTAGTTTTAATAACCGAGTGTGTCAAAAATGGGGGTTGTTCAGATTTTTGAGTGTGTGCATAAGTGTATGTGTCAATACACACATTCATGTATGCATTCCTACATATGTACTTGTGTACATATTATAGTTAATAAATTTAAAAGTAGATTTTTTTTGTAAGTTTCTAAGAGAAAACCTTAACAACTTTTATTTATAACATTTAGTTTTATTTTAGTACTTTAAACTATAGCTATTTAGTATGAATACCGTTAGAATTGTCTTAGTGTGACTAACCTGCCTACTAAGTCGTATATACATATATGAGTAATTAAATTAACTTTTTTTAAATAAGCATTATTTGAGTAATGATTCCAATTCACACATTTTCGCATGCTGAGGCTACTCAAACTTGTTAGGGCACCACAGGGCCTTGGCAGAAAACCATGATAAGTTTCTTCTAGTTTTCTTAAGTGTCTACGTAGAGTATTTTCACTCTTAGTTGAGTTAGAGACATTTTTTGATCCAAGTTGATGATTTTTACAGTAAGAATATAACTTATATATTGTTCCAATTGGTCTTAGGTAAATTAATTTTTCATGTGATCAATGTAATTTCTTTTAAATATAAAATTTTTTTTTCTATTCTATGACTTTTGTTTTTTAATTTTTATTTTATTAGAATTTCATTAAGATTAATTAACAAAGAAGCTTAGCTTATCCTTAATACTATAACTTCCTAGTAAAATAAAAAAAAACCTTACTCATGTTGTTATGACAAAGTAGAGTAAATTTCCATAAGCTACTTGTGCATTTTTCAATTTTTTTAACTCTTTTTTTCCAGTCCTTGTCCAATTTGTGGAGATAAAATCTCAGGCTTTCACTATGGCATATTCTCTTGTGAGAGCTGTAAGGGATTCTTCAAAAGAACAGTTCAGAACAGAAAAAATTATGTCTGCCTCAGGGGTTCTTCATGCCCTGTGACTATTGCGACAAGAAAAAAGTGCCCTGCTTGCCGCTTTGATAAGTGCCTCAGCATGGGCATGAAGCTTGAAGGTAACTTAGTAATAAATTATGACCTTATTATAGTTGTAATAAATATGAAACTTATTTCTTATTTAAATTTAGTTCAATAATGATATCCTAATACTTAAAAAATAAAATTTATACTTCTGAGAAACTTCTTAAACTAAGACCTGAAAAGAATGTATATTCAAAAGTTAATTTACTTTCTTCATTGTCTTTAGCAATCCGAGAAGACCGAACGAGGGGTGGGCGCAGTACTTACCAGTGCTCATACACTGTCCCTGTAGGTCTAGTTGAGCAGAAATGTGCAGAATTGAGGCCAGAACCAGCCACCCCTACTGCTCTCATCCCTCCTCTCCTACAGGTTTGTTATTCCATTTTCAATGAGACATTTGTTTTCTTAGTTTAATAAATGTAGAAAAAAATTCTTGCTAAAAAGACAATACTTGATCTTTAAAAAGTATCAAGAAGAAAAAAATAATCTCATCATACTTTTGAGTAATTTTTGTAAAAACTAATAATAATAAGTGTATCATGCAGGAACTGTTTAAAATAAGTGAATTTCTCAGTACTATAGTAATATCTATTAGGACTTCCCATATCATATACCCCACTACCATGTCCAGATTTTCTGGATAATGAAATGAACATTTCATGAGTATTTTTTAAATATTATATTATGAATGCATCATAGTTATGACACTTCTCCCCAATCGAATTTTGGACACTTTAAATTTGTCCATTGTAAATTAACAATGGAATTTGTTAATATATGTGTATATTATATATTGTTAATATATGTATATATTTTAATGAAAACTATTGTTCTTACAGTCTTAATTTTTTAGTAATCAAAAAATCATTAGGTTTCAGATTAACCTCTATCTCTAATGTTGTGAGCTAACTAATAAATATATATTTCTGAAATATATTATTTCAATATGAAGTATTAATTAATTACCATTCTGTTTAAATATAAATTAATTTTTTAGGATTATTAAAACTACTCTTATCATATTTAAATCTATAAGACAATTTAACTACTCAAAAGTTTTCAAAGTTGTACTTTATATTACTGATTTATTTTGTATTATAATAAAGCTTTGAAAGTTTATAAAGGATATCATATTTTTTTTTTTTTTTACTAAAATACAGTCATAGTTTTTAAAGGGCTCAACTGTAGTGAAAAAGTTTAATGAAAATCATTCAATTTTTCCGTTTTAGGAGATAATGGAAGTGGAACACCTATGGCAATACAATGAGGGTGAAGCACGAGGGAGTAGTGGTATAAATCGACCACCCCAACCTTCAGCAGCTGGCAGTAACCCCACGGACCTCATGGCTAACCTCTGCAACATAGCGGACCACAGGCTTTACAAGATAGTGAAATGGTGTAAATCCCTTCCTCTCTTCAAAAACATATCAGTAAGTGGAATTTTTAAAAATAGTTTATACTGAAAATTTATAGTTTTTTAGTCTTTATATTTATTTACTTTATTTTATAGCATTTAGTATAAGTAAAAGGATACTATTTTATAATATTTGCAGAATAATTGTTAAATCAGAGCTAATTATGTATTTTTTAGAGTGATTTGGATAACATATACTGTATAATATGTGATTTAAAAATTATTTAAAGGTTAACTAACAAATAATGGACACTCTAATTTGACAAACGAATTTTCTCCCCTGGCTTATTAATATTTGAGAAGGTAGAGAGAAACACAGTTATTCAACTACCCATCTCTAATTATATTGGTCTCTATAAATAGCATTTCCAATTTTTCGGTTCTTGTGCTGCTGCTATCCAATTCCTCACTCTTAATAGCTCTTGCATCGTGGACTACTCTGTTTGCTTAATATTTTTTATCATACTTAACATACTGTTAAACTTGCTACTTTTTGGAAATCTTGCTATTATTCATACAAATGACTAGACCATAAAAGTATGCTGATTGAGAATTTAGATGCGTCAGTCATCTTGATAAGTTTCTATAACTCACTTCCTAATCTTCCACAAATTCCTTACTATTCCAGCCCAATAGTCAATATTTTTTTTGAAAAAAGAAATAAATGCCCTACTTAGAGGTATTTTGTTATTATTAAGCTTGATAAGGCCTTCTTGGAGCCAACCAAGTTAGCTATATTACCTCTTTCTTTCGAGGCTCAATGTTATCCCTTGTATCATCAACTTCAGAGAATTGCTTTGTGCTGTTCCATAATTCCATTTTCTCTTACTTATAAAATACTCTTAGTCAAATTTTAAAAAGATTGTTTTTATTTCTCAGCAGCTCTCCAAAACTATGATTCCAGGCTGAAACTCCCAGGTTTTAGAGATTACTACATTGATTTATTTTATGAAATAAATTTATTGTTTTCCTGTTTCTTAAATTGTAATATTCAAGTAATGTATCCAATGTTCTTGTTCCCTCCTCTAGCAGAGAGAAGTGGAAATAATAACAATAATAATAATGGAAATTATTAAAAATTTAGCATCTATATGTGCAAATTGGATAGGAATGCCCTAATCTTTGCCTTAACATGCTAATTGTAAATTTAGTTATCATAATTTTTTTTGGAGTTATTTAAATGCTCTTAGGTCAGTTAGATCATTGAGTTTATCATTGAGGCACAAGCTGCTCATTCTTCTTTTTTTTTTTTATCCATCTTTCCTTCTAGGTATAGTGACATTATCTTGTTATTAACACCTCCACTTGGCTGTTTGGAATTTCCACTTAGATTTATTGTTATATTTCTGGTTCACTGATATCATCACACACTTAAGGTGCGGTGCATTCATGTAACAAAGAAAAAAATGCAAAGTAAATACATAATTGAAAAGTAATATTAGAAAAGTGGAAACAGATCACTAGAAAAAAATTTATGGGAAAGTAAATTAAATTAAATTTTAATTTAAGACTGGTCTAATAAAGCTATGAAAATGTATTCCTAAAAGGGCAAAATGTAAGTCATTTTTAGTAGATTTTTAGATGAGAATATCATAGTCCTATAAATGAACTTATTTTGTTCAATAAGTTCACGAATTTAATGATAATCACAATTTCAATTGACTGTTCTATAATTTTGTTCTAGATTGATGATCAGACTTCCCTCCTGATCAATGCATGGTGTGAGCTGCTCCTGTTCTCTTGTTGCTTCAGGTCAATGAGTTCACCTGGTGAGATCAGAGTCTCGCTCGGGAAGTGTATATCCCTTGCAGATGCTCGAAACCTTGGGCTTGGACCACCCATTGAGCGTATGCTCAATTTCACTGAGCATCTACGTAGACTGAGGGTTGACCGCTACGAGTATGTAGCCATGAAAGTCATTGTGCTTCTTTCCTCAGGTGCATATTTTTATTTAGAAGAATTATTTTATTTTTATGGGGTACTATTTTCATTTATAGTGTGTTTGAAAATTTGCATTTTCTTCTTATTTGAAATTATCTATTTTCTTCACTGTGTTAAAACTAATAAATTTTCTCTTCATTATTATTTTTTCTGTTTTCGCTTTAATGTTACATTTTAAAACTTGATGGCTCAGATGGGAACTAAACATCTGAAGAATTTATTTTGGTAAATTTATAAGTTTTTGGGACTTAAATATATACTCTTCTTATGATCAATTTAAAGGACACCTTTAAATACTTTATGAAATCTACTTAGCAAAAATATATCTTGTTTACAATATATTTAATTGGTTGGTTACAAATAATGGTTATTAAAACTTAATGATAAAATACGTTCCATTAATGTAACAGATACAAGTGAGCTTCGTGAGCCAGAGAAAGTGCGTGCCTCACAAGAGAAAGCCCTCCAAGCTCTTCAGCACTACACCCTTGCCCATTACCCCGATATTCCGTCCAAGTTTGGAGAGCTTCTCCTGAGAATCCCAGACTTACAGAGGACTTGTCAGGTAAGTCCTCACTTTAAACTGATAGATGTATTGACAATGAATTTATATATATATAAGATTTCTTAAGAAAAATCCCACCTGTATCAAATAATATTTTATTTAGGTAAAACTTAATTTTTTTTTTTAAATTATGTTAGAAAAACTGTTTAACTAAAATGAATTTACAAGTAAACAGTATTGTATAACACCCAGTATTTTCAAATGTGCCAGGCAGATTTTTCATTTAAAAAATAACATTTGTCAGGTGCACTTTCCTGAAAATACACATTCAGTTGTTTTGTCTTCCAAATGTTAAAAAATAAAAAAAATAAATGTAGTTCGAATTTTGGATCTTTTGTTTTTTAATTTTTAATAGTTTTGTCAGCAGTAATCAAAACCCATTTTTCTATTTAGTTAGGTCTTTTATAATACAATTTAAAAAATGTAATGACTTAGTAAAGTTCCATTCCCTCTATAATATACATTTTTTCACTTTATTACATAAATTATGTTAAATGTGATCTTTTATTTAATTACCCTTTTTTCCTCTTAAACTTAAGTTTATTTGATCTTTAAATTTGGAGTCAAAGCTGGAANTTTTTTTTTTTTTTTTTTTACAAATAATTATTGGTTCAGTTTAGTTTTTTAAAGTCAGATTGTTCCAGACTTTCTATGCATAAAAGTTTAGTGATCTTTAGTCCACATTGAAAAAATCTTTGAATATTTTAAAGTTAATAACTCAACTAGTTCATCACATATTTTATTGCTGCAATATATTATGTACATTGTTGTAGAATTATTTTATTTTATTTTATGAAAACTAATGTCAAATCATCCTAATTAGAACATATTATTTTTAAGGTTGGAAAAGAAATGCTGTCAATAAAAAGTAAAGAAGGGGAAGGTCCCAGTTTTAATTTGCTCATGGAACTCTTAAGAGGTGACCACTAATTTTTTTCTGGGTAAGTATATTTTTATTAGTAGAATTGGAATGATTATAATCTTAACAATAAATTATTATAACAGTTACTTTTTTTTCTTCAACCCCTGTTTGGTCGTGAACCAAGTTGCTATCAATAGATAGCTGCCCTTTGTTCTAAACACCCATTGCACTGAGCACCCTTTTAATTGTCAATAAAACATCGGCACTATACCAGGATTTTGCTTTGCAATAATTCTTGTACTGTATAAGAGCTGTGGGGTTTAACCATGTAATTGTGAGATAATGAAACAAAGGTTACAGATGTCAGGTACACTATGGTTTTCCCAACAATTCCATTTACACATCTTATGGATAGGAATGCCCTAATCTTTGCCTTAACATGCNATCATGTCAATGAATGCAACAGTGGCCAAAATTTGACACGAAGACAGACCAAGAAAGATATGGAATGATAAGTAAAGAAAGATGCTGCAAATTTTAATAATTAAGTAATTCATTTTTCTTGAATGGACTAATTTCTAGAAGTGAATGGACTAATAACTGGGCAGTCAGTATTTACATGGCTATTCACTGTTCCTTACCTATTACAAGTATATAGAACCAAAAATTTATTTTAGCCAATAGTATAGCTCAACAATACTTTAAAAAATCCTTCAAATAATTTATCGAGTCCACAACAAAATATAATTTATTATAAATATGATGTGCTGTTATATCAAAGAAGTACCATTTGTTTTAATATTCTAATATTTTGACACTCATGCCTGATTATTTCTCAAATCCTTTTGTAGAGTGAAGAGAGCATTGCCATGTGCCTTGGAAGTGAGGGTTGATGAAGAGACTCGATCCCTCCAATCACAAAATACAACAGATATACGATGTAACGTATTGTACTTATGGATATTTATCTATTCAACATTATATCATATGAAAAATATTTTAAAAAATGAACAAAAAAAGTTTTTATGTTTATGTTAAATTGTTACTTTAATTTTTGTACATATTATATTTATGTAGGTGATAAGTTATGAGGACCCTTAAAGGGATTTATAAAGTCCTGTGGCAAAAATTCAAAATCAGAACTTAAATGCAAGTTCTAAATGCTATTTTATCATTGTGAGTTGTATTTGCAGTTTTGAAATTTTAATATAAAAATGTTCGGACAATTCATGGTGAAACTGCTCGTGTGAGAAAAAGATCTTAATTGCCAAGCTATTTATTTTTAAAAAATGAAAATTCTGTGATTTTTATTGTTGTGNCCCTCTCTCCCTCTCTCTCTCTCTCTTTCTCTCTCTCTTTCTTCATTTAACCTGCATTGGCCCCGTTTTGATAGTACTAATCACACACATACTTCTATCATATGTTATTAAAGTCTTAATGCCTGGGCAAATTCATGTGCCTGGCATCACCAGACATGATCTCCTTTATCTGTGTTATAGGAGAGGAGCAGTATATAATAATGCTAGGTTAACATATTGACTCTTACAAAATACTCATAATATACTTATGGAAGTATCAGGTTATTACAACATCCATAGTTTCAAGATAACTTATTAAATAATTCTGAAGAAATAGAATACAACTTCTTTTCATAAATTGTTTGAAATGTCATGTTTACTGGGAATCAATTTGTTTTACCTTCTCGTTGCCAATGGAATAAAATCTTCCCTTCATAACATTTATCATTTCATTGATAAAGGAAAATTTCATTAAGTTAAAATTTAATAAATGACATCTTGTGCCTATAATATTTTATACACTTTATCATTACTTTTGTAACAACGAAGAAAATAGAGTTATGTTATAATACATAGTTATATATACCTTATTGTCGCTTATATCAGTTATAATATAAACAGTTTGAAAACAAACTTTTATTAATTTATGAGTAAAATTTAAAAATTGCGAATATATTTATATAAGATCATAATAAAGTTTAAATTTTAATTTTTTTTTTATTTTGAAAGAATTTTAGAGAGTTTTATGAGAACCTGAACGATACAAATATACACTTAACAGTATATTTGTTTCTGTCTTAGGATGTTTGCAAAAGCCTAGATTTATTTTGTTATTTATTTACTCAAAGAAAAGTCAGTTTAACAAACCTTTATTTGCATAGTTTCTCTTCCTCTAGATGTTGTATATTCTTTCCTTTTCCTAATTGTTTAACAAAAGGTCCAGTTATTACTATTTCAAAATTTAACCCTCATAGGTAAATTTATTTTTTTATGAGTGTTGGCCTCCCTTCCAACCAGTTAAGTTAAGTCATCAATTTTGATTAAATAAAATTTCTTCATTTATTCATTGATTATTTCAAACTGTTGAATTTTCACTTTATCATTTTTCCCCTTCCCCTTCCTCAATATACAAGATGTATTGAAGGATATATTTCAGTTAATCTTCATTTTTTAGTTATGAAAAATTCAAATACTTGCATATTACATTAGATATTACATACAGGGAAGACTGATCTCACTGCTTCTGTAAAACCATATGATCCTGTATATAATTGTGTTGATTTTTTTTTTTTTTTTTTTTTTTTTTACAAATAATTATTGGTTCAGTTTAGTTTTTTAAAGTCAGATTGTTCCAGACTTTCTATGCATAAAAGTTTAGTGATCTTTAGTCCACATTGAAAAAATCTTTGAATATTTTAAAGTTATCAATCATATCCACATATAGTTTTATACTCAAGGGACTTGAATTCAACAAAAAAAAAAATTGCTGAATTTCAGGAAATTCACTAAAAATATAAATGTATTTTTGTTTCATTCTTTTGTTTTGGTTAGTTTGAACTGATTTCACAATGAAAAATAAACAGAAAGAAACTATATAAATATATTCGCTATGTTATGATTTTGTTATTGCTTCTCCCAAAGTGGAGACAAACAGGTCAGTAATCAACTGTGTGCTGTGTTCCTTGTTAAAATTATATTTTTACTTATTATTTTTATGATTGAATAAATTTAATAAAGTTAAAATTTGTCACTCTTATGTACATAAAGTTGTTTATTTTGAATTAGGGAATTATATTTGAGGAAAGTATAGAATTGTAGATCTGTGCTGTTTTTACAATTCTACATTCGTGAATTTTACCTGAACTCGAAATTAAGATTCTGTTTGTGACAGCTTTTCAAAACTGAAGTTAGATGTTATTTCCTTAATTAGCTTCATGGATAAAATAATATTGAATATTGTCTATAAGTACTCAATCCAAAGTTAGCATAATCATATTTACATCAATTTCAGTGATGTAGCTATATAATTTTTATTAATATGGGGTAATTGTTATTATTTAAAGAGAAAGTCTCATTTGTTATTTCTCAAAACAATTTATTTTTTTGTCATTTTAATATTCTAATATGATATATACGTTCCACAAACCAAATGTATTGATAATGCTCTACAAAATTTAAATGAAATTTGATTTACCTGGTCCATTTTATAAAATATTTAGTCAATCTTATTAAATGAGACATAAATAAATTAAATATTAACTAATAATTAATGACAGTTTATTATTAGTTAATATTTCAAGTTGCCATTAATTACTTCATTTGAAATATAATGCCCTTATTTATTTAAATAAATATTTTAAATTATTGACCAGTGATCAATTATTGTATAAGCTAACCTGAAATATTGTGGTTTAAAATATAACAAGTAAATCTTTTGAAAATCCAGAAATCATGTTTCTCTTTATTTAATATTGATAAAGACAATTTTTCTCTAACAAGTTGCTACCTAATATTAACTGAATCAACTATAAATTTGTACATACCTGAAGATAACAGATGGTATTATTATAAGAATGCATTTACCTTTACTGAGACTGGCCTTTTACTATTATATTATTTGTACTTATACAAAGGAAAAATGAGATCTATGACTAAATAAAGCGCTTGAATTATAAGTTCAGTACATTAAAAAAAAATAGATAAATTAATTAATAAAACCCCAATTTAAAAAAATCTATAGATCAGTTAATTTCCTCTTCTTAGTGAATTAACTTCTTTATTCTTAAGCCCATTGTGTTTCAAGGATCATGGTTTAATAAATTTGAGTAGGTAACTGTAGCTTTTTTTTTTAGAATCTTATATTCTGAATTATAGAAAAGAAAGGTTTATTCATACATTAGTACTTACTCAAAGATGACTACTATTTAAAAAATAAATAATTGAAAAAATAATTAGAACCTTAGCAAGCTAACTAATGTAAAACAAATTATATTTTTATAGCAATATTTTTTTGCCACTTCTGCATTGATACATTGGCTGACCTCTTTTCAAGCCTACTTTTTTTTTTTTTTCTATTATCTCCAAACAGGCTATTCATAATATTTATTAGGAGTTCCAATCATCAATTTCAGGAGTATGTTCATTCCTTAATTTCATTTTTCCATTCCTCTTAAATATTGTTAAAATGAAACTAACACAATACTGTTTTAAGTTGTTGACCATCTTTATGTTATAGGTTGTTATTAGATTTTAAATTTTAAGCCATTATATGTATTATATGTAGTAGATTATAAATTTCCCAAATTATGAACTGTATTTTTATCTAAAGGTTCCCTATAGCAAAAGAAATTAGCTTTTTTTAAGAAGTTATAAAAGCTACATAGCTTGGAAGAGAATCTTATTTAATTATTCTTTAGAATTTGAGTGTAAAAATCAAAGCTTTTTCATACTTATTTTGTTTACAACTTTGTAAAAAATTTAAATAAAAAACATTTTAATTTTTTAGATATATATTTATAAATTGTTTCTTGAAGTAGCTTACAAATAATTAAATTTTTTATCTGAAGATTGAGTAATATTTATTACTATCTTGATCTTTAAATCATGCAAAATCTGTTGAGGTAGAAGGACCATTATATTTCATTTCCAATTGATTTCCTCTTCTTTTTTATATTGCAATATCCTCTATTTTTTATGTGACTAAAATTATTCTTATTCTTTTTTTTAAGTTTCTAAAAAAACTTAGAAAATAATTCTAAGGAACCCCAATCTCAGTAAAGCAAAAATAATTTATATTAATAAATAACCATTTTTTTAAATTTAACATGTTTCTCCTACTTGTTGATTCTAATGAGATAGATTTTTGAACTAATATTAAAAAAATGTTTTCATTTTTAGTTATGCAAGTCAACAAAAAAGAAAAATGCATTATAAATTAATTGCAACTTTTTAAACTATTTTTGATAAAGTTATAACATATAAACATGATAATGTTTTTGAAGTAATTAAAAAAAGAAAATAATAAATTAAATTGCGATACAAAGAAGTTTTAGAAACCCTTTGCTTGCTAATCCTTGAGTTGATAATAGATTTTTCTGGTTATTAAACATTAAATCTTATGTATTTTTATTTTCATTTGCTGAATTTTGACACAGTGTGCCATCCATTAAAACCCTCCCTTCCACATCCCATCTTCCTTATGTCTACCTTACTATAATTCCAATATTCTCTTTCGCTACTCTCCTTAGCATATTTTTTCAATTCTAATATTAATTTTGTAACAATAAAATTCAGTTTTATTATAGACTAATAGCTCCAAAGAGAACATCATTTGGGCCTTTATTTTATTTTTGTCCTTTCTGGCTTTTTTTTTTTTTTTTTTTTTTTTCACTGAATTTTTCTATAAATTACTAATTTTAAGCCTTTCTGGACATATTGTCCCTGACTACTGACCTCAATAGAATATTAAACAGAGTAAAAACTTTTTTTTTATGATTCTAATTCAATATTGTAAACTTAAGCAGATATAAGGTTATGTAGGCAATATTATTCACATTAAAAAAACTGTATTTACCATTTCATCTTCCGGGTTGGACCGAGTCAAATTGTTCTTTTTTGCCGTAAAGAGAAAAAAGAACAATTTGACTCGGTCCAACCCGGAAGATGAAATGGTAAATACATCTGACGACCGACGAAGCCTACGAGAACATTTAACCAACCTGTACGGGGAGGAGGTTGTTCAGAGAATGAAGAGAACAATTTGACTCGGTCCAACCCGGAAGATGAAATGGTAAATACATCTGACGACCGACGAAGCCTACGAGAACATTAAAAAAACTGTCTAAAATTTTTATGATTCTGTGGGAAAGCAATGTAATAGCCATTGGAAGAGATATTTAGCAACAATTTCTTTATTAGAAGTGGTTTGTCTATTGGAAATGATAATTTTGATTGCAGGAATTGTTTTATTTTTTACATAAATTATATATATGTAAATAGGTAATTTTTTTGCTCTTAAAAAAAAATGATAATTTGTGAAGGATAGAGTTGTGCTGTTTTGCCTTTGAACCTTTTATTGAAGTTGGAAATTGATTTTTAACAAAAAGACTTGATATTCTCTTGTTTTGGGATCAAGTTTTAAGTTTTTCCAACATGTGCCTCTGATATTTTCCTGTCTACTTTAGATATTCTTAATGATTAAGTACCCTGATAATAATCCTAGTAGAGCTGTAATCAAGCTCAGAAGTGTATTCCTACTTTATGATGCCAGACTTTAGATTGCTAAGCAATCTTTATCTACTCATGGACTGATTTGGCCACAGGCAATCTAGCAGATGTATTGACTTTCAATAGTAGTCCTATAATGTGTCAACGAATATGTAAAATTGTATCATATATAATCCTTGAACCTAATGCAATTTGTGTTTATATATATATATAAGATTTCTTAAGAAAAATCCCACCTGTATCAAATAATATTTTATTTAGGTAAAACTTAATTTTTTTTTTTAAATTATGTTAGAAAAACTGTTTAACTAAAATGAATTTATAAGTAAACAGTATTGTATAACACCCAGTATTTTCAAATGTGCCAGGCAGATTTTTCATTTAAAAAATAACATTTGTCAGGTGCACTTTCCTGAAAATACACATTCAGTTGTTTTGTCTTCCAAATGTTAAAAAATAAAAAAAAAATAAATGTAGTTCGAATTTTGGATCTTTTGTTTTTTAATTTTTTAATAGTTTTGTCAGCAGTAATCAAAACCCATTTTTCTATTTAGTTAGGTCTTTTATAATACAATTTAAAAAATGTAATGACTTAGTAAAGTTCCATTCCCTCTATAATATACATTTTTTCACTTTATTACATAAATTATGTTAAATGTGATCTTTTATTTAATTACCCTTTTTTCCTCTTAAACTTAAGTTTATTTGATCTTTAAATTTGGAGTCAAAGCTGGAATGAGGCAATTCTACAGAAAGATTTTAGAGATCCTCTGATTGAAGACAATGGTTTTTTTTAAAACGTTATTTAATGTTTTTGTTGTGGGTCTATCAGTTAGTTAAAGTAAAACAAAAAAAAAAATTTTTTTTTTTTTTTTTTTTTTTTTTTTTTTTTTTTTTTTTTTTTTTTACAAATAATTATTGGTATACTAGGATGGCACACCTTTATTCTTAATTCAAGCGAAATGTGGTGTATTGAACATGTGTTTGAAGGGCTATAATTGTTCCTAATCATGCTCTATGAGTGCGATCCAGGCAATGGTATTTGTTAATTTTGTCTGAGCTCAAATGGAAAGTTTGCTGATTTCGTTTCTATGTAAATCATAAAATACTCTAAAAGGTTATTTCCACTACCAATGAATATAGAACTATCATACCTTCTATTAACCGTCTTCATTGGTTTCTCAAGTTGAATACAGACAGTGACAGTGAACGCATGTATNATAGTGAATGATTATTTTTTATAATTTATTTTAATTAAAACTAACAACATACTTATATGTATTACCATGATTGGGTGTTACACACAGATGCCTTTGGCTTTAGCACCACATCTTCAAATCAGTTTGAATTACCCACTTAATTTTAATAAATCTAGTCACTAAAATCTCCTAGTACTTAGTCTGTGAAATTAGTTATATGTTTGAGTTTTGTTAGGTAGCTTTTACTTCGCTAGTTTTTTAATTCAATTTTTATGGGAAGAGAACTACAAGTTATTTAATGGAGAGAGAAGTAAACAAGTTATTTAGAAAATCAATGCTAACAAATAGGAAAGAAAGTTTCATTACTTTATAAAACTTTTATCCTGATTTTTTTTTTGTTTTTACTTTTCAGTGCTCATTTGGGTAAGTATGGAAAAAGATTTTTTAATTTAGTACTAAAATATTAGTTAATGAGTAGTTGAAATTAAACCAGTGAAAATTTTCAGTTGGAAATGATTATTTATAATAAAAGAACTTTAGGACATAGGGAAAGGAGAAAAATAAGACAGATGATTGCAATTCATGGAAGACAAATCATTGTCCTCCATAGGAAAAAAAAATTGTAACAAATAACAAAATATGCATGAGGAAAAGAACTTCAAACATCTATTAAAATGCCATTTAAAAATCAGTAGAATAATATTGCATCTATGAAGTATTATCAAAGTAAAATCCTATATTTGTCCCAAAAGTTAGTAACATGCTGGTTTGAATGTTGAGATCATCGAATAGTGGCGGTCAGTGAATTGACTAAGGAATATTTATGTATGATCATGGATTTTGAAAGCTAAAATTGTACTATAATATTCAATGACTTTATCGATACAGATATTAACTAAAGAAAAATGGATCTGCTTTAGATTAGACAAGTTTTGATTATGTAACGTTTATGTTTTGGACGTTCGAGTTTCACCTTGAGCAGGCTGTTATTGAGAAACAAAAGGCAGGTTGGTGTCATGGGTATTTGCAACTTGAAGATATCCTCACATGAACATCAGTAATTGAATGGGAATTAAGAAATAGTTTACATTTTTTCCACTTGTTTTTAGTGTAATACAAATGGAGTGAATGCTTAAGATTGTAAAATAAATGCAAAGGGTTACGATGAGCAAGACAAGTGGCGAGAAGCAAATCCTCTGAACCTAGGATCATGTCAATGAATGCAACAGTGGCCAAAATTTGACACGAAGACAGACCAAGAAAGATATGGAATGATAAGTAAAGAAAGATGCTGCAAATTTTAATATAGGAAATTGAAAATCCATGACAGAAATAGAAGGGGAAGTGCTAAAAATCTATAAACTCTAAAGCCATTATAGTAAATTTAAAAAAAATAT
>KZ807675.1:196286-210113 GCA_000696205.2 Oncopeltus fasciatus | reverse complement strand
AAAAAAAATCTATGCCTAAAGAAATAAATAGTTTCATATTTTCTCAAATTATAAAACAACAATAACAATTCAAGTTTTCAAGAATTTCACACATCAAAAATTAAAAAGATATTGTTAAAGAACAATATTTAAAAGATTTTCAACATCTCAAGTGTATGGGCTTGGAAATTGTCAGAGTTTGAGAGATCATTTCACGGATCCTTGAGCTTACCCAGAAACCATTTTCTTGGCCCCTCAAGTTTAGAATCAAAATAAAATGTTTGATTCAAGGTATGTTTACCTTAACCTTTTAAAGACTAATAAGGAAATGAATTTAAATCAGCTGCTGCATCAATTAATTTCTCATTGGAAAAATCTAGTTTTCCTTTAATACAAGCTAATAGCCATAATAATTGGCTTACATATAAATTGAGCAATTTATGTGATATTTCATTAAATGATTTTTCTCAAAATGTATTGCTTTGGGTGTGTCATACAGCAAATATAAATTAGAAGTATGTTTTGGCTTTAGTATAAGAAAATAATTTTGCATGTTTTATGCCCCTTTACAGAATTTCAATGGTGAACCCTTCAAAGATTAATAAGAGAGGAGTCTCCCCCCCCCCCAGTTTAATATGTACACCCCCATACTCATATTTTAATTCTTTAAAAAATATACCTCCTAGAGAAGGTATAATGACTGAGATTGCTAGGGTTCTCAAGAGACACGTGATCAAGACTAACTATATGACAAACAGGAAGATTCGCACGTCCTCCCTAACCCAAAGGATGACTTAGAACCATGGACGCCCGGAATATACAGTATCCCTTGCGCATGTGGTACTGAATATGTAGGACAAACGGGAAGACAGATATTCACAAGACTCAAGGAACAAATTACTTGCGTCAAGTAACTAAAAACTGAGAAATCTGCAATAGCTGAACATTTCCTCAACACAAACCACAACATTCACTTCGAAGACTCCAAGGTACAAGCCAAGATAGACAACTACCCAGAGAGGACTATTAGAGAAGCAATAGAAATTATTAAACACCCTAACAACATCAACAAAGAGAATGTATACAAACTCAGCAAAAACTGGCACCCAGCATTAACCAACCTAATGAAATGTACTTCACAGACCAATGACATTCCTCCAAACTCTCCCGGTGCGGACTGAAGGGTTCCAGACCCTGGAAAGGCAGGCTTCGTTCACACCACCGGAACCAACCGGTATAAATAACCTTTGTCCTTCTCATTTTTCCTCATTCCTATTGTAACCCTAAAGAAGCTCAGAGAATGATGAGCGAAAGGTGAGTTCTTAAAAATAAAATGACACAGTCCAAACCAGATGAAGAAAATATGAATATTGACTCAGACCAAGGAAGTCTCTGAGAATATTTAGTAAAAAATTAAATGATTTACATTATTATTACATAGATTGCCATAACTAAATATAATGTGATATCAAAAGTATGTACAGGTATGTTGAAAAATTAAAAAAAATAAATCCTCATAATTCACCCCACCTACCTATCATGAAGGTGAGAGGGGAGTTGTGTCATTAGGATCTCATATTCATGACTGAGAGGTAGGGTTTAAGACTTGTGAGAGATTTTTGAGATGGACAATGTGGGTGGTGGAAGGGTGGGGGGTATAAGGCGGTAAGTACAAAGGGAGAGCGGCCTGCATCAAAGGGGCAATACCAGGAAAAAAAGGTAGGACATTATAGCGGATAAGTAGATGAAGGGACTAAGAGACATGTTTGACAGGTTTATTTTGAAGGAGGGCTAATGGATTTTCAGAATGTTTAAAATGTTTGAATAAGTTGAAGAAATTAGTTCTGTCACTAACTGGATTGTGACGTAAGTGTATGTGAACGGTTTCAGATAATAGGCACTTGTGTTCATAGGGTTCAGTGGAAAGAATGGTAATACTGTTAGCAAAGTGGAATGTATTTCCTTCATGAATGATGTGTTTTATGAGGGCATTCTAATTAGTTTTTGAAAAAAAAAAAAACTAAAAACATTTCCTGGCTCTAAGTAAAATGTCCCTTCCTCACTATCTTTAGCAAAACTCCATCCCACCACATACAATAAAAATATTTTAGATACAAATTAAACATTAGACATATAAAAAAAAATATATTTAATTANATCTTTAGCAAAACTCCATCCCACCACATACAATAAAAATATTTTAGATACAAATTAAACATTAGACATAAAAAAAAAATATATTTAATTATAATAAAAAGCCAGACACTGCAGCAATAATCTTCTTTGTTAACAGTTTAATAAATAATAACTATTATATCAAATATCTTTTCTAATTCCTCAGAAGAAACATATATAAAAGTGCAATATTTACATTAAAGAAAAAAGGTTTTTTTTTAATCAGTAATAAAAATGATCATTCCTTAAATAATTGTACTTATGTTTTAATACAGTAGAAAAGCATGATAATGCTGTAAATAAATTTGATTAATACGGACATAAATTAGAAATATATCCGTGAATATAATATGAATTCATATTATAATTGGTGCATAATAATTCACATTATAATCTGAGTTCAAAATATGAATGAAACATTTTTATTCAAATAAGTATGTTCTTTTTTTTTACAAATTATTAAATACAAAAACTACTACTTGGATTGTCCTAATATATATACTATAACCTTTAGATATTTATATATTTAATAATCAATAAAATGCTGTTCTAGCTAAATAATAATATATGAGATCATAGGAGAACAATTGGGAAATAAAACTAGTGATTCAAACAGATGAAATATTATAAGACCAAAATTAGAAATATTTAAATTGAAGTACCCTACCAGTTAAAAAAGGGAACATGACTTTGTACTTCTTCGAAACTCAAATAAATAACACAGGAAAATTAAAATAAGTTAATATAATTATTTATACAGAATTGAGTAATAAAAGAAATTGATAATTTTTACACTCATTAAAGAAAATAAATACAATTGTAAAAAACATAAGGAAACATTAAATGTTAAGCGTCTCGTGGTGTATGTCATAAACCAAAAATAAATAATTCCACTAAAAGACAATAGAACCCTCCGCTGTCATTCATCAGCTATCGATTACTTGTGACATTGAAAACTTTAAGCAGTCCACAACTGTACTTATCTACTTTGTCCTGCATCAAACATTGGAAGGTAATACTTGGTGAGCATGGTAGGGGGATAACTGGTAAGTGAAATGACATTATCACAATGTCACAGGGCGTAATAACCTGGATGTTTATCGCCTAAACAAATGCATATCTAAAAAAAAAAAACAATTTCACAAAAACAGCAATCACGGTGAAAGCTTTGTTTTCCAAGTATAGTGGAAAATATCTACTTTATTTTGTTAGCAACACTAATTCTAGGCGAATCCAAAGAGGAAGATTGGATACATATCTTAGGCTCAGTAATCCTACCATTAAAACAGTTATAACCCATGAAGGAGTCTGCAAACTTGTCTTTAAGCTTCATTTGTCGTTCTGTGCTTGTGGTATTCTTAAGAGATGATTCACCAAATTTATTGACATCCACTGATAATGATGGATATGGCCCGCATATTTGACACATGTAGGAATTAGATGGGAGTTGATATTGCTGTAGAATTAAACATAGTGAAGGTCGCTTTAAAGTCTTCCAGAGACGAATACAAATTGTCCCTCCGCGTGTTCTTGAGGAACCAAAAATTCTCCGGGTAGACCTGAATGTTTCGCCCAAGACTGCTTCAGCGACTGAGATCCCTGTTTCCCCGGATCAATGTGCGACGCCATAGCAGTATTGCTGGCAGCTTAATGACCAATTTTCTACTTCCATTTGAGCTGAAAGCACAGTCTTCAAAGAGCGGTGCCAACTTCTAGGAGATTTCCTGGAGGGTGGTATGCTGATGTACGTATCTTATCTGTACCTAGGAGTTTTCTTATGCTAAAGAAAATCGCCGATTTGACGACCTTCGGGATAGCCGAAATCTTCTTTATTTATTTTTTAATATGTCAACACCCATGGCTCAGGAAAAGGTTTTATTTATTGATGAAATTTTACACTGGGCGGAATTTGAGCTCGCAGCGCCAGATTTGCGAAACCCGAACTGATCCCATGAGCTCTGGTGCCCCAAGCCCAAATTTTGAAATCCAAGAACTGAAGAAGGTATCAGTTGCGTTACAAGCATTTAATCAAATTTAGCATTCTCAAGAAACGACCCAGGCTTTGAAAATACCTGTATAGCAGCAAGCCGTCTTTCCATTAAACTTATTTCTATTAGCGGTCGAAGATACCTCTTAACCTAAAAAATTAATCTCCCCCTGGTCCAATTGTAGTTTATTGTTATTCCGCTTTTCTCCAAACGACGTAGAACTTGTTTCTCATGCCCTTCAGGAGAACTAGAAAATAGGAAAATATCGCCTAGTTATGGAAACAGAATTTGAGGTACTCAGTCCTTTGGAAAGTTTTAGCAAATATTCATAATACCAGGGCAAAGGCAACAAAGGCATTCCTTTATAAAACTCTAATAAGACCTGTTCTAACACATGCTTCCTAAACATGGACTCCAGTCAATGAGGAAAGAAAGGACCTCCTTATCGTCGGGAGGATGATCTTCCGCAGGATGGGCTAGTAAGAGATGAGAGAGACTGGAAGAGAAGAATGAACAGGGAGCTTAATGAGCTCTCCTATGACATAGATGTGGCAACCTATATTAACCTGGACGTGGTGGGTAGGCCATATCGCTCGAATGAGTTCCGAGGAATTGACAATAAGAACCCTGGAAGAAGAAGTTCATCGCACAGAAGAGTTGGACAGCCCAAACTTCATTGGATGGATGGTATGACACAGGATGCACAAGACCTCTTTGGGGTCTGATTGGAGAGTAGCAGCTCAAAACCGAGCTGAATGGCGAAGGCTCATAGAGAGGTCAGGATCCACGGGTTGTAGCGCCGTCTAGTTGTAGTAGGATTAAAAAAGCATTTATTTCATTAATTAATTTTATTACCAAATGATTCAAAATGGATAAAATACATACAATTTCATGTGTCTTTTTGACGTGCATATTCCGCTCTTATTTTCGCAATTGTCGCTTTAATTTCATTTTTCACATCTAGCTGTTTTTCTTTTGCACATTCATGTAGGCTTATCATGTCAGCAGCCGCGCTTCTTAATTTTTCTAATCTTTTTTCGTACTTGGCAATGTTGATCTCTTTTTCTTTTTGGAAAATTGACTCTTTTTCCATTCTTTCAATGGCTTTCTTACGTTTTGTATAGAGCACTGCTCTTTTATAGTCAACTTCTAGATTTTTTTGATACTGATGTTCTCTTGGCCTACAAAACGCAATCACTTGTTCAGCCTTCTTAAGTATTCTCTTTTCTTTCTCTTCTGAGTATCTTGGACTTAAGTAATTTTTACTTTTGCATGTTTTGCACGGGAGACATTTTACTACAATATCATTAACAAATTTACATAATTCATTTATTGCATCTTCTTCTCTTATTTCTCCTACAGATGCTTTAGCTAGACAACTCTTCAAAATCAAGTTAAATGTCTTGTGTGTCTCCACATTTTGAAGTTCTTCAATATTCTGAGTTGTCAAATCATTATCATTTCTTTTGTATTTAGATCCACATTTAGAACAAGTTTCTCTTTCAATAGCTCTTACTAATTGTTTAGTAACAGCATCGAAAAAATCACTGGTACTAAGGCTTGACAAATTCCCTCCTTCCTGTATAAGGTTTGCTATAAAAAATCTTATTTGAGCATTAATTTTTGGGAAGTTAATGCTGAATTTTTCTTTCTCTTTTTGGTCTGCTCCTGTAACTTTATCCCACCATTCAAATCTTTTTTTGTATCCGACAACTGATGAGCCAGAAGAACGATCTCCATTGAGACGTTTCGACAGATCTACCAACAGACTCAGCAATTCATTGTCCGATAGATCTCGATATTTCGTATCGTAAAGACAGTTAGCGATGAGGGAATAAACTCCAGAAACTGTACCATTCTTGTCAGGTTTCAGCCCTAACGTTGGATTCATATTGTCAATGGCATCACGGACTTTTTTAAGTACTTCTTTCTTTTCCTTTTGGGAAAAGCAATCGAATTTAACCAGATCATGTTCATCAGTGATCCTGAAGGATTCCAGATCTCTGAGAATGGCGTTCTTCTTTTCCAGCTTGATGAGATTGCTAATGTACCGTCTGTTCTTTGGGGTGTCGTGTATACCTTTTGCCTTCATCGCCTGTTTGATGAAATCCTCGAGCTGATTCGGATCGGAAGGTATCGGCTGTCCGAAAAGCCGAGCCTCGGCAAAGGGTTGCTCGGCTGCTCCCATGGCAAGAGTGCCGAAGTTCTCGGCTATTTCTGCAGGCCCCTCGCCCAGTAGTTCGGTGTCGAAGAGCCTGTCTATCGGCGGCAACTGTTCCCTTTCACAGACTCGCCAACCGCAGCCATGCCTCTTGGTCGTGCCGTGCTTCTCCTGCGCCTCGTCCACCAAGCGGACACTTTCCTGTAGTGTAGCGCCTTTGTTGGGTTGAAAGTGTTTCTGTCGCTCCCCTTCCTTCCGCCCGACCCCACACTCTCTGCATTTATTTCGATCTTTGTGAAGTAGGTAAAGTTCCAAACGTTTCCTGCAAATAAATTCATTCAATAGAATATCCTTCGGAGCACATATCTAACGTAATATTATGAATAATGGCCGGATCAAGAGGCATTAACAGATGGTTTAATTTTCAAGTGATGCGGGGGAATCTGATCAGTGTAACGAGAAATCACTAAAATGATTTTAATGTTAAAATGTATTTATCATATACAATTTAAAATATAAAAATTTCTTTGCGCGGAAACCGCAAAGAATGAGTGAAATTAATGATATGAAATTTTTTTTAAAAATCTTTCGTGTAATGACTGTAGGCTGATGTATGTTGTTCCTTATATTAAGCAGAGAAGAAAAACTTTTATCTCTCGTGGATACTGACTTTTGAATTACTTATTACTATCTAAAACGTACTAAAATGATATATATTTATTTATTTATGTTTAAGCGCTGTAGTGTAACTAATTCGGATGATCCAAAAATACAGGCAAACCCCCAAAAAAATTTTTATAATAATCTCCACGGTCAAAAACTCTCTATTCAAATTGTAATGAGTTCGGTTATGGCTGAAATCGGTTTCATCGGGAGGGGGTGGATTTAGTGTGAGACCAAATTTTAAATATGGTTATTAATAGTTATATCAAACAAAATGTGTAGTGCAAAATATGTGTTATGTAATTTTATAACATTTATATTCTTTTAAGTAAATAATCGCTTGTATGTAACAAGTTATAAAAATAAGGAACGATCTAAATGTTAATGGTTGCTTGTTAGCTTAATTATATAAATTTAAAAGAATGGTTTATTGTATTGATAGAAAGAAAAATAATAAATTGTATTATTACTATAGAAATTGTAAGCCGAAATGGCCGAAATTTAGAATTTGTTTATCTCATGCCCCCTCTAATTGTAACTAATTTAGCAAATCTTAAATGTAAGTTAAATAGCCAAAGAGTTGAAATAGCTATAAACACGAGATCATTACACTTATGGGCCTGGTAAATAAGAACAAATGCCATTCTTCTCATATCGGTTATTCTTTCCTTCAATCAGATCATCAGAATTAATCCTCCATGCATTGGGCTCCCAGAAACTCTAAATTTAGATTAGAAACTTCTGCGAAGACTTAGCATACTATAACTCCGTTCCAAATTACCTTTTGGAGCGAATAATTTTTGGAGGCTTTATCCAGGTGACTTTTTCTGTTTTGAAGAAAGCCATGTTCTGGTACAGCTGTTCCTGAAAATTAAAAAAAAAAAAATTATTATTCATGATNTTTATATATATATATATACATATACACACATGTGTGTGTGTGTGTGTGTGTGTGTGTGTGTGTGTGTAATAGATAATATTTATGAAATGTTTTTTCCTAACTCTTATATTCTTATATTATTTTTATAAAACGAAGTTGTAACTTTAGGGATTTGAGGGGCCCTTTTCCTTATAAAATATAGAAATCAACTACGCTATTTATGCATTCAATTCAGAACCGCTGAATTTTCAACAGTAATCAATTGAGGGGGAGAGGTTAAGAGGAAGGCGATAATTTATATTCATAATAGCTTTTTTATAACTAATAGTACAAGAAATTTGGTTGAATAGGGTTGGTGTCAAATCTTTTCGAGAAAAATAAGTATTTCAAATACATAATTTTTTTTTTTTTTTGCTGCGTTAGCCACTTAGGGTCCACTTAGGGTCATTGGAGGGAGAGGCTATCTACAGTTTGCCACCCCATTTTAAACACCCATGGCTATTAAAGATTGACCAGGGCGGGATTTGAACCCGCGGCATCAGGATTGCAAGACCCGTACGGATCCCCTGAGATAGCCTGGCGCCCCCAAATACATACATATAAATGTATGATATTTAGAAATCTAAATGAACTAGACATGTGTGAAGTTTAAGCGCTTCCCCCACTCTTCCAATTAGTAATGTCTCTGGGAGTCTGGCTGGAAGCCATCTTACCTCTTAGCCTCATTGACTCTGGCCAAATTTACTTTTATCTTCGTTATATATGCTGAAGCATATATCTCTGCTTAGTTGGTATTCCTTACTTGGGCTAGGTCTGGAAGAGGAGGGACCCTAGTGACTGTCTGCTGGACTTCCTCCAGCCCCTTCCAGAACGAGGAGAGGTCTGCCCTCTTCCAGTTCATCTTCTCCAGTAACGCCTTGTCTTGGCTGCTCTGCTTGTGTCTTCCCTTCTGCCTCCGTTCTTCCGGCTTCTTCTCCTCTCGCCCGAAGTCTTTGTTCAGAATCTGTCAAATACAAGAAAACGTTTTTTAAATACTATATTAGTTGTNATGTTTGCACACCATGTGTTCTTTTCCATTAAAATTACTTATTTTCGAAGTTTTAGCAAATTGGGAGTAGTTGCGAAAACTATGCTGTATCCTCAGTATTTTTGTTTATGTATATTGGATTTGAACTTTCCTTGTTAGGAAAACTGCACTAACATAATTGATTAAATCAAAAACAAATATGTGTTGCCATTGGTCTAAACTAAATATTACGCCCGCTACATAAAAAATTTTTTTGTCCTCTCACTTGACATTCTACATAAAAAATTTTTTTTATTATTTTAATTTCTTTAAATAATGACAAAAAAAAGTTTGTACATTTCAAGTTATCTCCCTCTTCTTATTTCTGATCACGCTCAATAACCAAATCAGACATTCTTTTTACATTTAAAAGCGACATGTCAAATTTTATTAAGAAAAATACCTAATCTCAGCGTATAAATCGTAAAATTAAAATTAATGGAGTACATACAACTCTAAAAATATTTATTTTACTAAAAACAAAATTGTGTTGATTTTCTTAACTTTGAACTAAATTGCCAAATGAAAAATTGATTTAAAAGTAATTTTTTTTTAATTTATTAACATCTCCCACTAATATTCATTCAATTCATCCGTTCATTCTTAAATTTAAAGACAATATGAAAAAAACTTTATAAAGAAAAACAAATTATTGCTTATTCTAGGCCGTAAACTTAAATTTAAATTTGAAAAACCCCACTTCTAATTGTTCAATTTCACTATTTAACTCTAAAATTCTTTTATCAACAAAAAATCTGTTTCATATTTAGAGCTAAATATTACTCCCTTACATCGAAATGAAACCGTTTTTTTAAAATGAACTCCCAATTTCATTAAGAGAAATTGTTGAGAGAAAAACTGTTGGGCGGTGGAGCGTTGACACACACATTCACACAATTTTTGAAGATTGGGAGGGGGTAAGTGAATATATATATGAGAAACTATACAAATTTTTTGTAGAAAGAAAATGCGTACAACATTGTGCGCTACTATTTTGCAATGTAATATATTATTTAAATACAGATGAAAATCCGTTTTTTTAAAGAAAATTTCTAGAGAATAGAAATACATAAACCACAGCGTGCACATTTTCATAGTTTATATATACTTTATAAATTCTCTCATTTACTCAATTTTACCTAATTTCTGCCTGATTTTTTTATATTTGTGGAGTAAGTTACTGCGTTATGCTATGTTTACATACTCTGCTCTAGCTTTAATAAATAATTCGCTTTTATTTCGAGTTATATCATGTGCGTTGCCTGTCTTTACAGGTAGATTGAATTAAAAACAATTGAATATTGTATTCTTGTCAGAATGGCGGAATCTTAATAGAAACATCCCTTGGATTTAACATGACATCCCACGTATTGTTATCCGTAAATGTTATGGGTTTAAGATATTTTATAAGTGTTTTAAACCACGAATAAATACAATAGCAGCTGAATAATTTCCTCCTCTTAGTCTTGGCTGAAAGTTCTTCAAACTCATATGTAAATCGAGAGGAATTGTTAGATAACCATGTGAGGACAAAACGGAACTTACTCTCACTTATCAATTCCCTTTCCAAAACGTCGTTATTCTCATAGTATTCACGGCCCTCTGTATGAGAAGTTGTAGAAGAGAGAGCACTGTCCTTGGATGAAATCATGCAATTTGAGTAATTCGATAAATCTTTTTTAACGTTTGAATCGATTAGTATATTTTTGAAGAGCTTTTCTCGTGATCTATATTCTGCCTTATGTGTAATTGATTTTTTGCGGCTCATTATTTGTAGATTATTTGACTTCGATACGGACTGCAGAGCTAATAAATGATCCTCACCATCTAAATCTTCAACCCTTGATATCAGTGATAAGATAAGAGTTGCAGGTTTTGAAAAGTAGTCTTTCGTCTGCTTGACGTAAAAATTTGAGCAATGTCTATTCATATATTTTCTTGTTCTATTGTGAACAATAAATTTTGAACTCAGCTTGTTGTACTCATATATAGATTTTTTCCTTTTCATTGTTTCTGATAAATTCTTCTTGAATAAATGTGGTTTGTCATTTCTAAGAAATCCCTGCAAATTATACTTAACCTCTGGAACGACGTACATATTTATGATAGTTGTACCACTAAAGGAACTGTTTGTAATTGAAGAATCGTTTTCAGGTTCAAAACCCTTGTTGTGTTTTGATAATACGTTTTTTTTCGATTCCTGATAGCTAACAGGTAAATCTGCCTCTGCAGTAAAAGTGGACACTCGATCTGGTTTACCTGTCGTACCTGAACAAGAATTACAAATGTTGGAATACAAGTCTGTCTGTGTCTCTGTATGCAACACTAAATGATGGCATTTCTCACTATTCAAGTTGGCATCTCTATTTTGTTTATGTGTCTGCAGCGGAATATTAACCGTCCAAGGGCTGTAACTTTTCCTATAGATAGGATTAGTTAAATTCTTGTATTCAGAGCTGAGCAGTATATCGGGGGGAATCGTGGGCTTCTCGTCGTCCTGTAAAGTTATCTTTGGCCGTGGGGAAATGGTGACGAGCTTGGCGAGGAAGCGCTGTTCGTACTGCCTGTCTCTGGATGTGGCGATGACTTCCATCAGTCGGCAGGCCACCTTCCGGGCCTTCCTGGCAACGCGGTCCTGGAGTTCGCGCTCGGCTTCCAGCGGACAGGAGCGGAGGCCGAGTGTCGCCATCTCCTTCCTGAGAACCCTGCGCTCCAGAGGTTGCCTGTGGGCCACGAAGAGCAGCTCGGGCCGGCGAGCCTCCTTCAAGAGTCGCCGCAGATGCCTCTCCCACGACTTCCCTTCGACTTCCGAGGACCACACGTCCGGCTCCAGAGTACACAAATCCACCGCAATAACGTACAGCTTCTTCAGCTTCAAACAATCTATGTAGACGCTCTTCCAAGGCTTGTTCAACACTTCTTCCAAGCCTACCCATCCGTATTTCAGGAGGAGTTCCTTCCCAGATCGCGAAACCCAAGCAGTTACTTCCAGCTCATCTAGATCGTCAAAATCTTCTCTGTCAATCTTACAAAAAAAATCACTTCTATTCCTTAACATTAATTTAAATGGATAGCACAAAAAATTTAGAATAGATTGCATTTCTACTATCCTATCATCATCTTGCGATAGAATTATGTTAAAGGTTAATACTACACAGTTTTAGCATGTGGTAGTGTAAATAAAAATGATGCCCTAATAAATTCTTAAAATGAAGAAAATTACTCAAATTTTGGGTGTGTTTGTGTTTTAAATACTATATATTGATTTTGAAAGTAATTGTTTCTTTCTTTTTTTATAAAAACTTTTACTTTCTCATATTATTTAAATTCTTAAAGACTGTTTTAATGATAAATAGTAAAAATTTCAGTGTTTTAACACCTGAGAAAAATTATTTTGTTAATTTACCTTACAACAATTATATATTGAAATTTCTAACACAAGATAGAAATTATTTTATTTATGTATTAATAAATCTTTATATATTACAGTATCTTAATAAACTTATTGCAATTTGATGGCATTCATTTGTATACAATAAAAAAATAAATGAACAAAATAGTAAATAATCTCTATGCAGAGAGAAAATTGACTCAACTCATAAGTTTAGGCATTAAGGCCCAGGAAGCTATCTCCGCTTCCGTCGCCAGGGAGGATTGTATGGATTGGTCATAAGGATTAGGATGGAATTATAAAAAAAAATGTTTTAAATGTTTTTTTCATTTTTTTTTTTAAAATCTTGTTTATATGTATGTAGCTCATGAACTTTCAAAAATAATTAGGTGAATGTAGTGAAATATTTCGTTGCGATTTGTGTGCGCACCACACTAATAAGCCGACATAAGCTTAAAGAAAATCTACAATCTTTGTGTGATAGTTTTTTTTAAATATTTTATTTTAATGGTTATTCAAGTAAAACAAGTGATTTGGATAATTTATAAATCGTGTGTATAAATTTGATTACCTTGAGAGAATGACTTGATAGAATTCTTTTCAGATCAGAAGGCATCCTGACTTCCACCTCTTTCATGGGCTCGTCAAAGTTGCAGTGGAGCCACTTCAAGGAACAGCCTAAGGTGTTGATGAACTGACCCGCTAATGTCCAGTAGCTGACTGACTTGATCGCTGACCTGTTCACCGAAACACAGAGCTCCAGTCTTGTATAAGTCAGTCATACCCCTCCCTCTAAGACCATGCTATATATCTACTCTTACCTATGTCCATCTCCCATGAAACGTATCCTTAGTCTTTTAATTTGGTAATTAATACAAATTAAGAAGTATAAATATTGTCTGTAAGAGAGAACTCATCGTCCTAAGACAATAAAGTATTTATCTACCTATCTATCTATATCTCCCTCTCACTCTCCCTCCCCCATATATATATATATATATAAGTTGTAGACCACCTACGTCATGATGATCCTTGGCCCTGGAAAGTACTCAATGGTGGAAATAGAGCCAGAGTGCGCCCTGAAACAGTTGAGCAGTCTGGGACAGCATTCCTCGTTCCTGGTGGCCACCAAGGCCGGGAACTCCATCAGCTCCTTGCACAAGAAGGGGAACTCGACGTCGGCGCTGAACTCCTGCACTGGCTGGTCTCCGAGGCCGAAGTCCCCCATCCACCAGGTCTTCAGGAAGCCGAACACCGTACCTTCAATCAGATGTGCCCATCTCTATGTACCATCCAGCTCTTCATCGAAGTGAAGAACAGTGAATGTATTTTTAACTAAACTACATCACATCAGGGAGATTAAAAAGGCAATGATCGTTAGTTTTGTTCAGCTTCAAATGGCTTATGTGTCATTTATATTATGTAACTTATGTTACTTCGTTATTATAAATTTTTTAGTCAAAAAAGTATTAAATTGAGGCTAATTTTTTTTTTTTTTTTTTTTTTTTTTTTTTTTTTTTTTTT
>KZ807675.1:171735-181786 GCA_000696205.2 Oncopeltus fasciatus | reverse complement strand
ATTAATGAGAGGGAATAGAATAAAAAAATCTATCTGTCCCAGCCAGGAATCGAACCTGGATCTCCTGTCGGATTCCTGGAGATCCAGGTTCGATTCCTGGCTGGGACAGATAGATTTTTTTATTCTATTCCCTCTCATTAATTGTTTAAAATTTACGTAGGATAAAAAACCACAACCAAATAAAATCTTTATAACATAAATAATTGTTGACCAAAAAAAAAAAAAAAAATGTAGAAATGGTGAAAATCATCATGGGGTAAGTACCATTCGAATGTACTTGTAGGAGGTGGTGTAGAAATCCTTGCCTGGCTCCAAGCGGAAGGGATTCCGCTCATCAGAGTGAAAGAGAATGGTATCCACGCTGCCGTCCAGTTCGCCGATCGCTATGTAAGACTTCTTATCAGGGTTCTCGTAGAAGTTGTACACCATCTCAACTGGATGGCTGTCCAAGTTCGTGATCTACAAAAATTTGGAAGTTAAAGATAAATTTATGCAAGGGCATATTGATTTTAGGGAGTCTCGAAGGAATGAAGCAATTACGGTTGTTCTGATGCTATTATGCCACTAACATATATGTGTGTGTGTGTGTGTGTGTGTGTGTGTGTAGTGCTGAGTGTCTTTGGATACCGTACTGTACTCAAAGCACCTCCAAGGACACCAGGAGCAAGAGAGTGAGACAAAACATAATACTGAGGATTACTGAAGAACACGGATGGGGCCATGTAAAGGTGGCCACCTACTTCCAGATGACACCACTCCACTTATAAGAGAAAATCCTATTTTCTAAGAAGAGCTTCCCGGTTCGTCTAGACCCCCCTTGAATGATCTATACTGTTATAAAAGCGGCTAGCCAGCGGCCCTCGATTCAGTGCCAGATAACGTGTCAGATGGTGTTCTAGATCATCGGGCTGGTCGTGGCCCATGCAGTGCCGGTGACAGTGCAGTAACTAGTGAGTTCAGCTATCTTGTAGACAACTTAGCAAGTTGTTCTTTGTAAATTAGCACTCCGCCTTTGGTTGCATATTTTACTTTGACTGTATGTGATTCATTTTTATTTATTTGTTTCATATTTAGCAAGGACGGTAGTTTCATTGCTAATAGTATATGTAATTGTTATCTGTATATATTGTATTGTATATATTAGTAGGTACAACTTCAATTTATTTTGGTGTAAATTATGATTGACCAGAAGTATTAAAGATCAAGTTAACTACTTAATGCTGATGTTAAACATTTAGATAATTTAAGCAATTAATCCAGAATCTGTTAAAAGAAAGTTAATTTGATCTGACAAGATTAATATTTTATATAAAATAAAGAACGGCTATCAACCCCTATATGGATCCACTATACATTTCCTTAAAAATAAAAATGGATTACCAGAGTACCATTTACCTGGTATAACTTTATACCTACATGATATAAACTTTTATCATGGCTAGATATAGCATTCCAAAAATATATACCCCACTTCCGCAAACCCGGACAGACCCAGGGCAACAGCCGTCGGCCATTTCGTTCTAACTGTGGATCTACATATTATGTATATATATACATTAAAAAAATCTCTTTGACAAAATTACCGGACCACTTAAAATTTATAATTTTAATATAGTTATTAGACAATATTATTGTTGGTTACAACAATAGATAGATAGATTGCTTATCTTTTAGGAAAAAAATTAATTTAATAATAAGTATCAAACTAAAAATTAATATAGAAAATTAATAAAAGCTTTTGTCAAATATAGTGCACTTCTAACATTGGAAAATTTAAGTTTTTGTAGTGTAGAAAAATAAGAGCAAATACATTTAGGCTTACATGGTAGACTATCTGCATCACGTTGTAAGTGCACTTGTAGAAACAGAGATCTCTAGCAATGCAGCCAAGACAGAGGAGGTCCAGATCTGGGAGCGCACACATGGATTTGACGATTGTCCGGTAGCCGATAGGCCAGGCTAAGCATACAATGTCTGAATAAGCAAGGTCGTAATGCGCAACAGAGGCCAAGCTAGCTCCTTGCTTGTAATCAGAGACTTTATACAATTACATTTCATTTAAATCATTAAAATTAATTAAACAGTAAGGGTATGCCACTATCCTCCAGCGAGCATTGATTGATATAGCACATCCTCTTTTCTTTCTTAGTGCAAACGTTACATGGCAACTTTTACCCTCGTTTTCTTTTATGTGTCAGCGCTAGCACCATCACTGAATACCAAAAGTGATTTATAGATTTTAAATTGCTGATTTGTTTGGCAATAAATTTTATTAAGTAAGATATTTGGCTTTTGCTTTATAAAGAAATGTTTGTTTTTTACTAAATATTTTAAAACAAACTTCTATATTTGTTCTATAGGTTTACGCTTACTGGTGGAAGGTAAAATAAACATCATCTTTGAAATGACCTATCCGATTCTTGTATCCAAATGCTATAAATATAACCTAAGCCCATAGTGAATAACCTTCCCCGAAAAAAGGGGATATTAGAAACTACCTGACTATTTTGGGAGTAAGAAGAGAGTTGGTGGCTCAGGAAGACATCTGGACCTTTCAGACTGGGGGTAAGTTTGACCAGTCAACGTTTTTTATTATCAAGGTTAAGTCACAAACATTAGAGACCGAATTAGTCCTTTACTAAGGTAATAAACTTGTTTCATAATATTTAACTATTTTAAATATTAAATTTCGATTGTAATTCTCCAATAGAGTATAATTCATTATTTAAATAATGAACGAAAATTTCTAGTAAAATGTCAACATCCATTAATGGAATATCCACCGTGTGTTTATTGTTTATATTTTAAAATAATAGAGACAGTTTCAACTGTGGTATCTACTGTTGAGATGAATAGGAGGAGCTGTAGCTGATGTACTTAAGAGTACTAAACACAAATTAAATTAAAACAATTTGATTTTATAAGTGAATGCTTCGAAGCACATAAATGGTACCATCAGCTCCTTTACTAGTTCCGCGGCTGACCCTTACCATTCAGGCAAACATACATTTATCAGTGAGTATTTTCTAAGGCATACGTGAAGGAGCTACAGCCTGCCACATGTGCTCCATGTTTAAGTTGAAGAAGTCCACTATCCCATTGTCAGTGACACTGACATACCTGCCGACCTTCTTCTCCTGCTTTCGACCCTGTGACGACAGAATAGGATTGTTATATGGGTATAGTTGTAGCTATGTGGGTATGTGTCTATGTTGCCTCACTTTCTTTACGGCGGGCCAGAAGATGATATCTACGATGAGCCTCTTGTGTTTACTCGGTATTTCCCTCGTGGAGTCCTGGATGTAGTCGTCGTAAAAAGGCACCACGTAGCCGTTTAGCAGGTCGTTCTTCTCAATCATCTCCGTCTCCAAGAAACTGATCATCTCGGTCCACGTGACTGAACCGTCCAGATCAATGTCAATCTATCAAACCATCTAAATGTATCTATTTAAAGTGAAAGATTAAGACATATGCCAGCTTCTGCCATAATATATATACACACACAAACACACTCTACCAAAAATAATTCTGTAAAAATAGGATTTACACCACCTCTAATAGATATGTTGTACTGTGATAACAGAACAACTAATGAACTGGGGAACAATTTGAAACTCAATTTCTGTTGAGTTAGATTTTTTAGCTGTTTTCTATAGAATTAGGCAGCATGCCTTCACCTTAACCAGCATGATTTCAATACACAGTTTTTGTTTGGTTTCTATGTGGGCGGGGCACATGTTGGTCTAGACCTGTTTGTTTAGTTACGTTTGTTATACTGTGGTGAAACGTTGTGTGTCGGTAAGCAGTATTTAGTATCTCATTATGGAAGTGTACAGAAGTACATAGTGTGTTTGAACTGAAACGTTTCCATATGGCTACCTCAACGTCAAAAGTGCGAAAACAGCCCCGATTCGTTTTGTTATATATGTGGCAGTTTTGCCATTCCCAGTCAAGGGACAAACATCAGTAAATTTGTCAGACAAGCATATTTAGCCTATTTTAAAGTGAAACTTGGTGATCAAGATAAACCATGGCCACCTCATAAAGTGTGTAAACAGTGTGTTGAGGGTTTACGGATGTGGAACAAGGGAACACGTGCTAAGCTTCCATTTTCCAAAGATCATTCAAGTGATTGGTACTTTTGTATAGCGAAAACATCGGGAAACAACAAGAAAAACACATGTAAAATAGAGTATCCTAGTTCACCGTCGGCTATACGCCCAGTACCGCATTCAGCGGAAGTCCCCGTGCCAGTTTTCAATTAACTTTCCTCTTTGGAAGGAGGGGAATACGGATATGGTGCAGATGAAAGCGACTCCAACGATGAATATTTCGACATTGAAGATGACTCCGTACGTAAGGGATTCGAACAACAAGAACTAAATGATATGGGACGAGATTTGGGACTATCGAAAAAAGCTTCAGAGCTCTTAGCATCACGACTCAATGAGAAAAACTTGCAAGCAAGGGGAGCCAAAGTGTCATATTTTCGAACACGAGGAAGGGCATTTCTGCAATACTACCAACGTGATGGTGGATTAGTGTTTTGCCATACTGTAAGTGGTTTAATGGAAGAATTGGGAATTTCAAACTATGACGCAACTGACTGGCGACTGTTTGTAGATAGCTCAAAGCGCAGCTTGAAGTGTGTTCTCCTCCACAATGGAAATTTGTTTGGTTCAGTGCCAATTGGCCATTCAGTTTGTTTGAGAAAAGAATATGACACCATAAAGAAAGTCATTGATCTGTTGCAACGTCACATTCACCAATGGATCATCTGTGTTGACCTCAAAATGGTCTGCTTCTTACTTGGTCAACAACAACTTGGATACACAAAGTATCCCTGCTTTTTGTTTAAGTGGGACAGCAGAGCACGTGCGCAACATTGGGTGCAGTCGACCGGACCTGAGACCAGGTGATCCAAACATCGTGCATCAGCCACTTGACGACAGAAAGAACATTATATTTCCAATGATGTGTTATCAGTACTTACGTCCGTCTATCAATACTTCGTTTGTTCTTAACTGATGGCAATTGTATATTTTGTGCAACGAAGTACTATATAGTATTGTATAATTATACAGTATAATAATATNCAGTTTCGGCATTGTCGTATCTCCTGTTAATCCAAACCTCTATTGTACACTGAAAGATACTTTCAACAGACATTTGATTCTTGAATTTAGTTCAGACCAATACTCTAGGGACCACAACTCACACAAAATTCCTCATTTCTAAATATCTCATTTTAGGATCAAACGTTGGCAGATAATTTTTTTTAAATTCACATTTTTTAAATTTGTATTCTTTGGATTTAATTTGTACTTTCTCATTCTATAAATTACACTGTGTTAATGGTAACGAAAATTTATTTACCAAGTTGAAAATTCGGTCGAAATCTTCGATAAGATCTTTTTCCTCGCCGATGTTCTCGTAAATCCATTTCATTAGTTTTTCTTTGGTCATAACTCTATTATGACAGGCCTAAAAACAAATGATAATAATAAAAAAATGTTTTTTATATATATTCCTAAGTTAACTGCGTTGGTAACCAATATTTTAAGCTGCAGATGATTGATGATTATTCCCCGCTATAACTCTTTACACAAGTCAAAAAATTTGAACGTTTGGTAGAACCATCAATAGATTCTTCTCCTAAAAAAGGTCCCCCACATCACAGTTATTACGCCCTTATCCTCCATTTGTAAAAGGGAATATTAAAAAAATTCTATATTTGAGCTCTTTTCGGCAGCAAGAAGAGTTCAATTTTGGGTCAAATTGCACAAGGAAAGACTGACAGGGGCTTACAGCAACTCAAAGAAATTATTACAGCGATAATTACAAATTATTAATTTCAGCAACCCAAATTTTAAAAACCTTAATATTTCTTTTTGCAATGATAAACTAGAAAAGTTTTTATGAATATAACTAGAAAAATCAAATGGAACTTGCTCTTCATGCCCTAGTTGATCTAGATCCGGACATTTGTTGCTTATTGGTAATAATAATAATAAGCAACCACTATTTAAAACAATTTCAAGCATCATTAATTAATTATTTTGGTCTTTAAAAAAGCTTGGGATGTCTAAATTAAGTTGAGGCAGATCCTACATTAGAGATTTAGATGAGCAATCTTGTAATTTCTGATGTTAGTCCAGGTTAGGCAACCTGCCCTTCGAACCTTCCTGCCCTTCCGACCTGTAATTCCCCGAGATGAGTTGATGCCAGCAGAAATAAAATGGCGCACTTTACGTCTAAATCTACGGCGCTCTAGCTCCGTAGTGTATAAAGGAACATTAATTAAACTCGAATATACATGATTGTAGTCGAAAGTCAAATTTAGGGGTAGTAGAGTAGCTCAGGGGGTCCGTTATGGCCTCGCAATCCTAACGATGTGGGTTCAAATCCCGCCCTGGGCGAACTACTTTTATCTATAAATAAAAGCTGTTGCCCTGAGCCATAGATGTTTAGAATGGGATGGTAGACCTATGGATAGCCCTTCTCTCTATGACTAAGTGGTTGAAAGTAAAACTAAATTTACCAAGTCAAATTGCATCCATCTTACTTGGTTAGATTTTGGTTTGTATGTGAAATAATCAAGTGTGATTTGTTTACAATTTTCTTCCCCAAAATTATTCGATTAAATTCATTAATATGTATTTTCTGTATAGGCATAATTATACATCCATCTCCTGTCACATTAAAAATGATGGGAACTAAATTTTGAAATGATGATGGGTTTCGGCAAAATCCTATAGGTTCATATTTCAGGAATTAGCGAATAACCAATTTTTTTTCTTTATATTTTGTAATAAGCCTCCCGCCAACTACTTTGGGCCATGGAAGGCTGGGCTATTCTGAATAGCAATGGCTTTCGGCTTTTATGTCACCATAATAGTTTGCCCAAAACAGGATTTGAACTTGCTGTGCCAAGATTGTTGAACTGCAAGGGTCCTTATGGTTACTCCGCACCCCAATACCCAACACATATGCTGTCAGGTTACTAACTGAGAGTGGTGTTATTGGTCACCTTCTCTCCTCATGTGATTGATATTTTATGTCATTTTTTTTCTTTAATTCATTGTGGTGATCAAATTACAAAATTTTTTAATTTAACAGAATGTAATAAATAAATAAAAGTTTAAAAAAAAAAAAAAAAGGTTACTAATTTATATAATTTTTAGTGCAAGGGAACAGAATAAAAAATCTAACTTTCCCAGCCAGGACTCGAACCTGGATCCCCTGCTATCCGGGCCGGTGCATTTGCCACTTATGCTACCGAGACAAGTCTGATAAGTTATTAAATTCCCCGCACTAGTGTCGAGAGTCTTAGAGTTTGGGACAGTTAGATTTTTTATTCTGTTCCCTTGCAGGGACAGTTAGATTTTTTATTCTGTTCCCTTGCAGGGACAGTTAGATTTTTTATTCTGTTCCCTTACAGGAACAGTTAGATTTTTTATTCTGTTCCCTTGCACTAAAAATTATCTAAATTTACGTGGGATTAAAGACCACAAAATAAATAATATTTATAAAGTTACTAATTTATATTGGCATTTTCAATATTAGAAGAGCTTGCAAGATTCTTTTTATATGAAAAGGACCTTCATTGTCTTACCTTGAATGCCTCTTTAAGCGACTCAAGATGTTCTTCATAAAAGTGATCAACTAAAAATGGTAATCCATTTGTGCGTGAAATTTTCAATAGATCTTTTTCTTCAGTTGATAAATTGGTCATTCTCTTGTAAGTATTTCTGAAATGTATAAAACTTATTAGTGATTACTTATGTTTTTTATTGGATTATTGACGCTCAACTTCAGCAGTTATCAACGCCTTTTATGGTTCAAATAAATTAGTCTCGCTATCCAGCGATGCGAGTCCCATCATGGCAGACAGGACCGGAAGAAGCCGATCTTATGGTGCCCTCTTATGTGATAAAATACATAGTTTAAACATTAATAGTAGGATGTTTTTTGTTGCGGTTCAGACAAGGTAGAAATTTGTATTTTTTTAAATTATTAAGTTTTGGCTTTCATCGTAAGCCATTTTCAAGGCTATCATGAAGGCGAGAGGGGACGTCGTTTCACTTGGATCCCACTTTCATGACTGGTCTTGAAAATAGGATCTTGGTCAAACGGCGTCCTCCCTCGCCTTCATGATAGCCTCAGGGCATTTTCAGAAATGGCTTATAATGTAAACCGAAACGTTGGCAGATAATTTTTTTTAAATTCACATTTTTTAAATTTGTATTCTTTGGATCTACCTTGGCCGAACCCCAACAAAAAACATCTAATAATAATATATACGGTAGAGAAAAAAATATAAATAAAAAAGCTGACCACTCCCTCCAGGCCATGAACATCTAGTGCTTTAGGACAGTTTTGAAAGGCCTTCAGACATTGGGCCAACTGTAATGAGGGCCAACGAGGTCCTCGATGCAGTCCTCTCTTAATGTGAAACTGAAGTACATTCTCTAGGGCAAGGGTGTGCCTATAATGGCGAACTGACCCTTCTGGTGGGGTCCGAGGAGGAATTAGCAGGGCCCCACTAGACGTGCCAAGGAGTCCACTCACGTGAGTTGGCTTCCCGACTTATACATTTGTTCATTTTATATTCTAAGCAATGAGCAATACAAGAAGTGAATGTGTGTCATACATCATATAAACGCCGGTTATGCCTCACCGGTTACTTCCTTTGTAAAGCTCCTCGGAGCTCAACGTCCGTAGACAAACTGTAACCATAACCCGCACATACCTACGGGTAAAAGGGTCGCTATAGGTGGTGTACCAATTACACTCACACCACCATAGCACACGGACTGCTATTTCATAGCAAATTTTGTATATATCACTTTTTACTAATAAACGAGACAGTAATAAAAAAAAAAAAAAACTTTGATCGTTGATCGAATCTTTCAGACGAGAGTCTAGTAATGGATTGAATTTTGAGTCTCGAAAGCGCTCAGTTGTAATAAACAAATGAANAAAAAAAAAAAAAAAAAAAAAAAAAAAAAAAAAAAAAAAAAAAAAAAAAAAAAAAAAAAGTGAATATTCGTTATGGCCAAGTGAATGGAGGTAGAATTTTTTAAGAAGTTAAGTGTACCAATAACATTCGAAAAATGTATGGTAGAGTTTGTACATTTTGTTTTAACTCTGTTATGTTCTATAGGTAAACGGATTTTGCTATAGTTTCCCTTCGATTTTCGCGCTCTAATTCTTCTATTGCTAGATCTTTTCCTTTCCACGGTGGTTTTAATTCCACAGTAGCTGCCAAGTCGTGATAAATTTTTCCAACAGTGGTACTGCAGTAACATTTGCTATGACAATTGTCCACTCTGGGGCCAGTAAACTCGGAGAACTCATAGCTGATCGATCAGCTAGTTCATTTCCTTGGATGCCAGTATGCCCGGGTGCCCAGATATGGCGGACAGATTTAACAATTTCATCATTTACCATAGCAATATTTCTTGAAAGTGTATCCCACACGGGTGGTATAAATAAATGCCCTCTAAGTATTGTATTACGCTGTCTGTTAAAAGAACAGCATGATTTTAAAAGTTGGAGGTTCTTTAGCCATCGAGTATAATGTTGGAGGAATTATTTAGGGTTTCGGCCAGGATTTTATTATTGCCGACGTTTCTACTTAACTTGTAAGTCATCATCAGTGCGATGGATCACTTTCGATATCAATCTGGGAAGATCTCCGAGGGAGGTTTATATTCACATCACTCTGAGATGGCAGGTCAATTTCCTCAGACAGATGAAGGAAGTATATAAATCCTTGTGTTATCGATTATTTCAGCAAACGGGCTGATACTTACGCCCTTAGAATCAAGAAGCCTATATATAATATACAAACTTTATGATGTATTTACCATTTCATCTTTCGGGTTGGACCGAGTCAAATTGTTCTTATTTGCCGAGCTTTCGCACATCATGTGATGGCTTCTTCAGGGCTGAAAAGAGATCACATGATGTGCGAAAGCTCGGCAAATAAGAACAATTTGACTCGGTCCAACCCGTTTATACACCAGGTGGTGTATAATCCCGGCGC
>KZ807675.1:155691-171551 GCA_000696205.2 Oncopeltus fasciatus | reverse complement strand
AACACAAGAGATAATATAGGTAATATATATATATATAAAATCATCGAAAATTCGAATGTTGGGCGAGACCACTAATTTTTTAAATATAGAAATCAAGTTCTGTATTCAGGCATTCGTTGTAATCCCTGTAAGGAATTAATTTTTCGCTTGAATTAGATAAGGGGAAGAAGTGGTTTAGCTGGAGACCAAAATTTATAATCGTAATATCTTCGTAGTTTTTTAAGTTAAGACATTTAAAAAAAATATATAATAGGTGTTTACAAAAAGTGCACATTAAAGAAGTAAAGTTAACATGAGTGGTCATACTCTCTACACTCATAGTTCTACATGGCTTTTTAATTAAATTTCGTCATTTACTCTGATGTATTTTCATCTATAATGAAAGATGGGAAATTCGCTTAATTTACGCAGCATTCATGCGAAGAACTTATTTTTTTTCTTTTCGAAAGTAGGCTCTGTTGCAATTTTGCAAAAATCGCTTTATGGTACAAAGGTGAATAGCTTTATTTCCTTATGAGGAAATATACTTTTAATTTTTTGATGAGATTAAATCTCCCGTAATTTCGGTCTTTCTTTTATTTTATTTTTTTGCATTTTTTAATTCAGATTTTTACAATAGAAAGGAGGATATCTCTCTGAAAAAATAAAAAAATGTCGATATGGAGAGTAGATCACCATTAGGTTAGGAATGAATAGTTACCTAAAAAAAGGTTACGCTATCTAGTTCGAATTACCACGCAACTATCCATTAAAAGGACTTTCGCGGAGTCTCCACCTTTTTCTCTTTCGACATCAATTTATTGCAGAATGGAGACAATGCAAATTAATTAACGAAGCAAAGCAATGAATAAGCCATGGAATGGTAAACAGTTTCGGCATTGTCGTATCTCCTGTTAATCCAAACCTCTATTGTACACTGAAAGATACTTTCAACAGACATTTGATTCTTGAATTTAGTTCAGACCAATACTCTAGGGACCACAACTCACACAAAATTCCTCATTTCTAAATATCTCATTTTAGGATCTCCTTTAGCTGTTTCCTCCAGAAGATGGTCCACGTCCCAGTGAGCGATACCAGCCTTCTTTGAACTCATTTTAAGTAAACTTTGTGTTTAATTCTTGAATTCCTTTGAATCACAATACCTATTATTAACTATAACCAAATAAGATATTTACAGTTCACTGCATATGTTTCTTTATTAATGACGTCATTACATTGAAATTTAAAGGAAAGTCTTTGATTATCCTAATATTAAATTTTATCTTCAATTTAAAATTTGAATGTATTAATACTACTTGATATTATGAACTTCAATTGACAAAATATATAATTTGAATAATAGTTTTCATATTGCAATACACATCTTGGTGAGACTTTTCAGGGTCCAATATAGCCGTGGGGCTAATATACTTGACTCTCTCCTCAATTTTATAAATTAGTTCTTATTTCGCTTTGTCCTGGTGGAAAACAGACCCTAACCCCGAATAGTTCGTACATTTCCGATTTTTCTTCAAGCTTCATTGTGTCTTCTATATTAAAGAAATGGTGTCTTCTTAAAATAAGCCTATTCATTCAGAATTCTCCGAAACCGTCGAAAACTATTTCTCCTTGAAATCTAACCTTCTCTAATATAACCCAAGAATGGGAGTTTACATCTTTTTTCGTTCTAGTAAATTTCTGACCTCGTCTGTTGTATTATTTATTGACATAACTGTCTCATTTATTCATTGTTTTAATATTATTAAGCAATTTCTGTAGAAAATATTTTTTACGTTTATATTAAATTCGCTTGACAGTTTTTGAAACTCCTACAGACGGCCCATTCGGGCTGGGGGAAAAAATGGCTATAAGGAAAACAGTGTAGTTGTTATTTCGTCTTATACGGTATCGCCGATGTTTTATACTAGTCCCAATGGGGTATCATTATTTTTTAAAGCAATTTATTCCATGTTTAATTAAATCTTTTTCGTGTTTATTTTATTTGTGGAGGTTAGTTATTTCATGACGTCATTTATGAAACTATATATCTATGATTCCTATCTCTTAACTGACATTTTGTTGTGTTTACTGATCCACGAGGTACCATTGTTTTCGTTTGTTTTCAGTTTTTCTAAATTTTTCTTTACATTTAGTCTTTATTTTAATCAGTCAATTAATTAGGACTTAATGAAGTCACAAGTGAAATCTGATAATGCTCTACTAAGGAAATCCATCAAGAGCAATATTAAAAGCCAAGGAAACATTAAATCTTCTAAACCAGGTGTTAAACTTCCGAGTAATAAATTATCCAAAGAATTTAGGGATGCGACAGTTAACTTATCAAATGTGAAACATAAAAACTGCACAGGTTTGGATAACTGGAAGAGTTTTTTGCAAAAGCAAGGTATGAGTTTGAAGGTAAATAATAATCTCACTAACAGGAACCGAGATTTGCTAAATAATCATCAGAATAACAATGTTAACAAACTTACCGCTGGCGACAAGCCAATAAAAATAACCAAAGTTGTAGGAATGGACTGTGAAATGGTAGGGACTGGTGAAAAAGGGCTTGAAAACATGCTTGCAAGGGTCTCTCTTGTTAATAATATTGGGGACTGTATATATGATAAATATGTGAAACCAAGAGAAAAAGTGACAGATTACCGAACCCCAGTCAGCGGTATTCGCCCAGAAGACATCCAGGATGCGGAAGACTTTGAAGTAGTCCAAAAAGAAGTTGCTGATATATTAAAGACCAGGATACTTGTGGGTCATGCAGTGAAGAATGATCTTGATGTTTTGTTCTTAACTCACCCTAAGTATGCTACTAGGGATACTGCTAAGTTTTTTTGCAAGAAAAATAAGCGTACCCCTTCCTTGAAAAATTTGGCAGCAGAATATTTACAGACAACAATTCAGGATGGTGAACATAGCTCTGTCCAAGATGCACAGGCAGCGATGCAGCTGTATAACATGTACAGGAAGCAATGGGAATCAGGAAAAGGCAACAAATATAAAAAACGAATTGATAGCTGTGGAGGAGAGAACAAGATAGCAGTACCAACACAAGAGATAATATAGGTAATGAGTATATACCTAACAATTTAATTCATTTATTTTTGCCCTTCTTCTTCTTTTTTTTTCTAAATATCTTTTTGTGAAACTGTTGCTTTGTCATGTAGATTAGTTAATCAATTCTAATTCTAAGTAAAGCTATGAAAGTAATTGTCGGCATGTTTCTATTGCCTCTAGCAGCTGTACTGCATTATTAACCTCTAGTGCTCAGCACCCTATATGTAGAGATTATCATTGGTTTATTTCATCAATATAGCCCTGCAACTTTCTTCTGGTGCTCCAAAAATTAGTTTGTCTTTTATTGTTGCCCCACCGAAATTGTTGTTTTCATTAACATTAAATAAATAAAGAAAGAAAAATCAAGCAATTTAATTATAAAGTAACTTTCTTGTTAATGGAAACTGTTTTAATTTAGAATTATAACAAATATTTTAATTTACTTTTCTCCCCTTTTAAATGGGTTAATATATGTCCCACAATAAACTATTTACTCCCTAAAGAGCACTTTTAATATTATTTTCATAATATAATTTATGTTGTGATTCAATAACACTAATGCTTATTTTCAACTGAAATTTAAGCTAATAATAGTAGCTTTAGCCCCAAATACTCATGACCTTAGTAATGCAAAAAAATTTGCGGAATTAGATTTTTCAAAAGTTAAAGATGTCTCAAAAAAGTTGAGACAGAAGAAAACATACAATATAACAATTCTGGAACTGTTTATATTATAAGCAATATATAAAACAAACTAAGCCATCAAGATTAAGCCATTAAACATAATGATAATAATTGCTTTTAAGCCTAATACAATTTTTTTTTTCTTGACTTAAAATTATGAAGAGTAGATTATCTCGAATTCGGTTTTGGTAGTGGATGAAATAAAAATTGTAACCATAAAATTTGTTATCTTAGTCAATATTTCTGTCTTCACTGCAGAAGCCTATGAGTGGGAAAGGTGGTTTGTGGGGAAACCAAATTAAATTTAATAATCATAAATATCGTTATCATTGGAAAAGATGGAGAGGTCTTTGTAATCTTCCAGTTCATAACTGGTATTTGAAGCTTCAGTTTAATTATTGGCAAAAATGCTCAGGTTTCTTTGTGAAAGACAGGTTCATGTCTATTTTTAATTATTAACTGTGTTGAAATTGTGAAAATGAATATTCGTGGTGGCTGAAACAAATCATAGATTTTAGCCCTGTGGAATTAGAATATCTTTGGTATTCATCTCCTCACCAATACTCTCTCCCCACAGTCTCCTATTTTTCAGTAAGACCTTCTACTGTATTTATTGTTTTTCAAGTTTATTACTAATATCTTATAGTACATTTAGATGAAAGTTATGTGATCTCAAATAGGAGCAACCTCTTGCCAAGATGGTCGGTCTTCTTTCCCCTATCTTTCGATGCTTTATATATTTCAATTCAGGGTCTGCATCCTGTTCTTTTGCTAGATTTGCACACTGCCAATCCACAGCAACGACTGTTGTCCTTATTGCAGCTTCTTTGTCCTCCTGGCGGGTGCAATGTTTGCTGTCTTTCTGCACGGTCTTCTAGACAACGTTTCTGTGAGTTGTCCCAAATCGATAGGTAGATTCAAAATCATACTCTAATAGTTGCTCAATCCACCTTGCAACCCTTCAAGTGATTTGAATCTCAACAACCATATCAATACTGCTTGATTCATCTTCAGAAGGGATTTCCTGTCAGACCAATACTTATGGAAGTGTTCTATTGATTTTATCACACAAACTTCCTTGTTACAGAATAATTGTGTTCTGAAGCTGAGAGACCCTTGCTAAAATAACCGATGACTTTCAAATTAAAGTATTAGAAGTCGTGGATTACCTATAGTGGAATCTATTTTATATTTTCTTTTTTTTATGATCTTGAGATATACACTTTTAATTATTACCAAGAAACCCAGTAGACAAAAGTGGCTACTTTTATGTTTATGTTTGAAATTAGACCAATTAGGATTGGGGTTTTAAAAAAAACATGAAAAGAAAATTTTTAATTTGTGAATTTTCTCTTATTATAAAGTTAGGGAAAATGAATGAATTTTCCACAATTAATATAGCATTAAAGAAAACGATTTAAGTAGATTTAAAAAAATAAAAGATCTCCACTTTTATTATCATATCTTTTAGGACATTTGATCAAAGTTATATGACCTCATATAAGATTTTTTTCTTCTTTTTCAGACAAATTCTATATTGAAAAGTATGAAGAAATATCAGAATAAAAATATTCTGTCTATAATTTATTGTGAGTATTATATATAAATGTTAATAAGAATTTTATTTTATTTTTCAGTGGCATTATACTTTATTCCCTTACCTGTTTTCTCTCTGGTTAGTTACTGAAGAATAGTCAATGATAAAATTATGAAAGTTACAATATAGTTAAATTGTCCAAAAACCTGAAACCGGAATTGTATTATTGGATAAATGTTAATGTAAAGCCATGTAGATTAGCCTGGATATAAAGTTGTCTACGAATAGCCTTCCTTATAAAACATCTACAGTTTGTAAGAATGATTTTAATTTCTTAATATACTCAGAAGAATGTAAAATATTAAACATTCTACTTATATAATTCACTGATTAAACACTTATTCATATTTATAGAATTACACAATTTTAATGCAATTTAGTTAAAATAAACTAATCCTCAAATTGGATTTGATTTAAGTGATTTACTATCAATATGATATGGAAGGTCTCATTGACTATGTCCTAGTAATCTATTTTTGACAGGCAATTGTTTTTCTCTTAAATTAATTTAATACTTAGGAAGAATTCACATTTTTGCTAAGTTTATTTGAATAAAGAGTATTGTCAGAATTAGTGGGAACTAAGAAGTAAATTCACTAATGAAGGAGGCAGTTAATAGCAGCTACTTGTTTTTTAACCATTTAATTCAATTTTACTTGTGGTAGTTACTCAAAAAATTGAGTAAAATTACTTGATAAATATCTTTAATATCCACCAACAAGAGTAAACCCAATTTGTAAATAGAATTTGGTTTTAAAACATTTTAAATTAACAGTTTTTCACTCTGTGTAGAAAATACATCAAAATATTCATTTTAGATGAAGTAAATAATTGATATCACTTTAATTTGTTGTGAAGCATCTACTGATTGAACTTAACCAATATGTCTACTTTCATCATGTTATTCATTATATAAATCTAGAAGAAAGCATGTTTTGCTTGGTATAAATAAGTGTCTCAAATTATAAATAAGACTGCAGGAAATATTTTCTTTTGACAAGACATTGTCTTCAAACAAAACATTGATCATGGTTTTCTAAAGTTTATGTACCATTACTTTGACCAGATTAAAACTCAAGCAAAAGAATCAACTTCTTAGGAGACAAAAACACATCTTTAAGATGGAAAGAAAAGTATAGAGCTACCTATATAATATACACACTCACACAAATACGAAATCTAACAATGTATTATGAACGCAAAATAGAAGTTGTCAAACAGGAAAAATCTGTATAACTAAGGTAAGGGAATTTAAAAAAAACAAAACACATTTTTAAAATTTTATTTTTGGGATCTACCTTGACTGAACCCAAACAAATAAAACACCTGCTTACAAGTAGTGTTCATTTTGTCTTAAGCCATAGAATAATATTCTTTGCTTGAAAATTTATATTTTATATATATAAATGAAATTGCTGTCCCATTACTATACATAAATACTGATAAGATTTAGCTGTTGGTAAAACGCAAACACAAATATCCTTTATGTATTTCATACCTATTCTATGTACAAGTGAAATAAAAACAATCTCCATTTTTAGTGTAGTGACATTTTCTCTCAGAGGAATTATATTTACTTAAAATAAATATTTAAAACATTCTTGAGAAAGTGACCAAGTGTCATGCCTACATTTAAATCCATCAGGCAGGAAATTCAAGATTGAAGAACATGGCTTGAGGCTACTTACAAGCGGAGGAGCAGCTGCTTGTCATTCCTTACCCTCTGTGTTATGAAGGCTACTGTGACCAATCAGGTTGTGTCCTTGACTTGTATTTTTATCTGGTTCTTAGCTTGTCAATTAGATGATTCCTTACAATAAAATAGCCTATATAATTTAATAATCTCTTTTATAATAATTATTAAGAATTGGAATTAAATTAACTCTTGGATCATACAGTTGATATTATATTAGCAAGTTATGGTATCACTGCAATACAAATAATGTGTTGCTCGGTGCTTCAGAGGAACTACCGTGTAAATAAAATTGAATGGCAGCTTTCACAATTCTTATAATAGCAGCTTGTTTAAATAGACGAAACATATTTTTATCGGGACTGAAGTGAAATATTAATCAATCATAAGAAATAAGAACAGTACAAATATGTTGGGAGAGGGGGGAACAACATGGAGAGATTCACAGGAAGTCAAAGAAACAATTATGGAAAATATGGATAGAATGATTAAAGATAAATAGCTCTGTCAAAGGTTGTGTAACATCTGGAAGGAGGCTATATATATATATAGGTGCAATGTTTGCTGTCTTTCTGCACGGTCTTCTAGACAACGTTTCTGTGAGTTGTCCCAAATCGATAGGTAGATTCAAAATCATACTCTAATAGTTGCTCAATCCACCTTGCAACCCTTCAAGTGATTTGAATCTCAACAACCATATCAATACTGCTTGATTCATCTTCAGAAGGGATTTCCTGTCAGACCAATACTTATGGAAGTGTTCTATTGATTTTATCACACAAACTTCCTTGTTACAGAATAATTGTGTTCTGAAGCTGAGAGACCCTTGCTAAAATAACCGATGACTTTCAAATTAAAGTATTAGAAGTCGTGGATTACCTATAGTGGAATCTATTTTATATTTTCTTTTTTTTATGATCTTGAGATATACACTTTTAATTATTACCAAGAAACCCAGTAGACAAAAGTGGCTACTTTTATGTTTATGTTTNAAAAAAGGGGGGGGGTCTTTTAGGAACAACTCAAACAAATTAGATTTTCAATGTATCATTGAAGAAGGCATTGATTGAACTGAATATATACTTATCAAAAAATTATTACAGACATAAAAGTAGGAAAATGTCATTTAACATATATTATGTTTTATGAATATTTTTAAAAAAGCATATTAGATGTAATTAAAAAAAATTAAACATTAGACTAGATGAAACAGTAATATAAAACATAAAAAATAAAGCTTAATTATGAATTAGATTTGTTATTTTTGAAAAATTAAAAACCCTAAAATCAATAAGTATATTTTTAAATATATACTTTTTGGTATAAAAAAAAGTATTAAATTTTTCTAATACTTATAAAAGTTTAAATAAAGAAACATTACATTTTTCATTAAAGAAATGTATACAATTAAGGCCTTTTCTATAACTGTTTCCCCTAACTAATATTGAATATTGTATAACTATGATATTGAAGAAATCATTAACACACATTGCCACAAAGAATTTGCAGAAGGGAATTGGAGGAGCTCCAGTTGGCCCGGACAAGACCTTGCTTTTCTCTTCTTTCTACAAGTCTGGGAGCAAGAAAAGGGTATAGAAACTTCACCAGGACAGCTGAAGCATTCCTAGTCTACTCTGGACCTATTCTCTAATCTTCTGTCACCATAAATTAATTAAATGTTCCTCTCCCCATCTATCTTTCCTATTAAAATGTTCTTGTATTCCCTTCTAGGTTAAGGAGTTTCTAAGCTTGAAGTCTCTCTCCATATATTATATAGCTATCAAGAACAATTTGGATAGAGAGTGCAGTGCACACATAAAAAGAAAATATCACAAGGAGCAAAATTTTCGGGGATCTATCGTCCTTCTCGGGAAGTCACTTCTTACTGACAAAGGGCGAGAGATCCCTGAAAATTTTGCTCCTTGTGATATTTTCTTTTTATGTGTGCACTGCACTCTCTATCCGACCTGTTATTGATTGCTACATGTTGCAGCCGCGAGTGTTTCATTTTCTTTATATACTTTCTATATACACATACATATGTGTGAGTATGAATGATTGGTAAAGAAAATTTAAAATTTTCCAATCTTGCCATTGTTATCAAAAGCTAAAATAAAGTCTGAAAAAATAAATTTTTATATTACATTCTGAAAGCATTTTTCTTATATTTTAGTTTTTTAATGTTTAAATAAAGAAACATTCTGTGATTTATTTATCATTATAAAAATGCATAAAACTGTTGAGTAAGGGCTTTATATTCTCTATAAAGTTTTCTCCAATTAATATTAAATATTGTATGAAAAAACTGTCTGGATTGAGAAGAGTGCAGATAGAATATTTTTTAATTAAAAGGTTACTGCTGTTAAAAAAAGTACCAATTGGAGAAAGGAGAGCTGAACAGTCGAAATGATGAAAAATTTCTGGAATATATACTATAAAATGATATTATCATAGTCCTGCTGATGAAGCCAATTCTTTACAGAGTTATGAAGTAAATTATATAGATGAGCATTGTTCTCTTGTTATAAACTTTAGGGTTAATTTTTCAATTCCTATTATTTTTTCAAATTAAAATATGGAAGTAATGTATGGCAATCCCCACATGAGTTCCATAAAATTTGTTATAAAGAATTAACTCACATTTAAATTTTTGTTAGTGTATTACCTGCAGTATATTATGTAAAGTAAACATTTATATCATGGTTGACATAATGGAAAAAAAATTTTTTATATCCCCACCTACTTACCTAAGTATAATGATAGATTTTGTTACTTATAAATTTGTAAGAAAATAAGAGAAATTAAAATTTCAAACACAATTAAGAATAATTACAAGTTATATTTGACGTTAAATACACAGGATAAATAGCCATTCAATGGAATAATCACAACATATGCAATTTTATTCAGCAATTTTCAATTTCTTACATCACTTTAAGTTATGCAACCGGAATAACACTGTATGTGGCATAGCTACTCTGTGAATTATTAATGTGATTAAAGAAGAACCATTACAACACAAATGAGCTATTAACAAACAGGAAAAATACAATTTTTTATCTATGTACATTTGGTACATTATTATAATCATTCTCTATCAAAATGTCATGAAACATCACAATATCACTGAACAGTCTTATTAACACATAGCTCAACTACCTTATGGTTAAGAAAAACCATAAAACTTACAATTCTCATACACAATTAATTAATAAATGAGACTGCGATATCAGCAATAGCCCATGAATTGTTAACAATTTGTCAGGAAAAAAACATGCTGTACAAGAAAATATAAATAAATTGTTAAAAATAGAAACCGCCACAAATAATACAATTGACACAAGCGATCACTGATTTATTGGCACACATATATATCGGTAAATCCGACAATCATATAATTTGCCTTGTTATATATACATTCACTTTTCATGATATATACAACACTTCAAGTCAGTATTTAAAAAAAATATATATTTATATATATGTGTGTGTATATGTATAATAGATAATTTACTAGGACTATGTACAATATTGCGAGAGTAACAACATTAATAACAAAACCTCTTGCAATGACACAAAACAGCGAACTTATCAAAAGAAAGGATAATAAAATTCATCTACAATATTAAAATACGGAGCATAAAAAAATATATGTAATATAGTAAAATGCGGGCAGGNCCCTCCCTCCCTCCCAAAATCAATCATAGCTTCTCTCAAAATATGAAAAAATGTGAATTCAGTGAATCTCAGATAAAACTATATTTATAAATATCTACATAAATTTGTTTTCTATCATTAATGAAAAGTGATGTGGATAGTTATTTGTAACAAGATAATGCCATTCTTATTTTGTCAAACAGGGAAATGGAAAACACAGCATATCTTTGCATTTACCCAACATAAATCATTACTAGGAGCAAGTCGACTTATATACTGAAGTAAACTGGCCTGCTTGAGTCCCAATTGAACCAACTTATCATATAATACAAATAATATTGGAATTTAGACATTTCAAAGTGAATAGAGTGTAAATAAAGATAATTTCACGAGTCAAAGTTGATCCATGACAAAGTGTCATGAACATGAGATCCAGGTGACACGTAACAATTATTTAAAATTAATTTTAAATTGGCAACAATTGGACTAATGTTATTCTTCCATAGGATCACTCTAATGCCTATGATTCTCTCCTGTCGCACCCTTTCTCGGTAGTGACTCAGCTAAATGGTGACGGACCTCTTGAAGCCACGAGTGTGATTTAACTACTGCATCCAACACTTGCAATTCCCCATCTGAGAAAAATAATGTCACATGAAATTAGCTTTTAAGTATAGGGGTTAATTCATTCAAATTAAATAGGCATGTTGCAAATTACTTTATATTTATTAGTGAATTCTGAAGAAATTAGAAGATAATGAGATTGTTCCCATGAAATTTAAAAAAAAAAATTTTTCTCCAGACACCAAAAATGAGTCAATAAAATATATTATGTGTGTATGAGTCTGTCAATGTTCTACAGGCCAGCTTTCTATTTTCTTAGTTTTCTTAATGAAATTAGGCAAATGCCTTTTAAATGCAAATAAAAAGGATGCTCAGTTAGTGAGCAAAATAAGACAAATAGGAGTTGGATCGAACAACAATAAACTACAAAATTTATACATTAAACTAAAAGATCCCATCCCCCATAAGGAAAGATGTGAAGTCATTTTAAAATTACCCTGCACCACTCAATATTGTACCGCATATGCATATAGAACAAACAAAGAACCCCATAAAAGAAGAATCAGCAACCATCAACATGTCATTAAAAATAAAAAACCACTACAGCTCTTACAAAAAACTCTACTATTAACATACTTATGACTTTGACAAATTACACTTCTTGTGACTGAACCCAACCTGGAGAAACGACTTTTAGCTGAGTGTTTTCACATACATTTAGAACAAAACCCCATCAATGACAAAACGGAACAAAGACTATATTTCTTCCACCTACAGTAATATTTTTACATTTTTAAACAAAAATCATCGTAAGACCAGCTCAGCTTTTTTTTTCTTCTCGCGCTTCCCTACAGTGATATTTTCACGAACCTCAAGCTATTTAAACCCTTATCTGTCAAACCGCACTCCTACATCAGTTTCCTGTTCCTTCCACAACGGTAAAATAAAAGTTTTAAAAACAGGTCAGTCATTATGTAGACACAGTTGAGCACGAGTCTCTCTTCCCTCCATCAACCTATTTCGTATTTTTTTTCTCCAATACGTTCAGTATTCTTTTTATATAGTAGATTACACCAGTTTTATATTTCCATTTATTTAATTATGACATATAGACATGCTTCTATATTATTTTTGTATGATTCTTTTCATATTCAGACCTGAAACATTGGCTGTAAAACTCTTTTTTTGGTAACAAATGAGTTTTTAATTCTTCAAATACCAAGACCATAGTTAATCATAGAAAATAAAGTTAGAATATGGAAACCATATATGTCCCTTGATAATGTAGTTGACATCAAGATCAATCAGTACACATTCAGCAAGGAGTTTTTCAAAAGAAAAGATTTAGCATTGAGGCAAGAATGTATAACGGATAGCACAAAATACACAATATCCATGCAGTAAAATACCATATAACACAAATAATATTTACCGTTTCTTCTTCCGGGTTGGACCGTGTCAAATTGGTGTTATTTGCCGAGCTTTCGCACATCAAATAACACCAATTTGACACGGTCCAACCCGGAAGAAGAAACGGTAAATACTTCTGACGACCGTCGAAGCCTACATGAACAAATAATATTTATAATATCTCTTTTATAACATATCTCACACTTGTCACAACACTCATATGATGACAATACATCAATTTTTAAATGTATCTGTTATTTTGTTAAGTTCATTTTTATTTAATTTCTTTTAAAAACCTCCCACAAGGATATCTGGCTATTTACATTAGTTCCATGAAAAGACTTTTCAAAAATTTCAACAGATCTTCACCTCGCTCGTTAGTTAACTAGGAAAAAAAATCTTCACCGATCCTATACTAGGGAAGCTAAAAATATTGTTCATTTAAATATGTATGTGTGTGTGTATACATTTTAAAGTAAAAATAAAAATAATTTGGTAACTAAGCTTCCTTCTGTAAACCTTAGGATGAGATCATTAATGACCGAAATCAACTTAGAGGGGAGATGAAGAGGTTTAGAGGAAGATCAAAATTAAATTTGTAATATCATAATATTACAATTTTAAAAAAACTATAGAATTTTAACTTAATAGACATATAACTTTTAACTTTCATTTTTTAATATTCATTAATGTAGAAATTAGAACTAAATTGGAGAGGGGAGCTCTATTTTTACTAAAGAAACCAAATTCTGTATCTGAACTTTTTTTTTATTATATAATTTTATTAGGACTAAAATGAGGGAAGGAGAACTAAAGAGATTAGAAAAATTGATAACGTCTTCTTCACTACTAATGGCCTTATGGGGAAAAAAAAATTATTTTTTTTGCTTATCACTTAGATTTAAAATATGTTTCTGAAAAACGAGTATCAAAGAAGACATTTAAAACTGCATCAACTAAGATGGAGTGCCTTCCTCTCTTTGCACAGTCATTAATAAATTGTGCAGAAAAGTAATTTTATTAGTTTAAATGGAGAGTTTTTGACAGTAAAGATTATTAGTAATTTTTTTTTTTGTTATGGTTTGATCAAAGTTGATCCATGACAAAGTGTCATGAACATGAGATCCAGGTGACACGACGTCCCCTCTCCCCTTTATGGCTGACAATGTAAGCCTAAACGTTAGCAGATAATTAAAAAATACATTCTTTTAAATTGCTTTTTTGGATCAACCTTCATTGAACCCCAACAAAAAAATTACTAGTAATTGTATTAGTTTTTACTGATTATTATGTAATAAAATTATAATGCATTATTAGTGTTTTTAGTTGATAATTTAATTTAAACTTTCTAGAATGAAACACTGAAGTTAAGATCTATATATTTTAATATTTCTCAAAAAGCTTTTTAATAGAGCATTAAATAATTAATGAATATTTACCTAAGCAATACTAAGTGTTGAGAGCAATTTGAATGTAGGAAGTTGGAACAAAACCTTCTGTTGAGTCTGCTGGCCTTCGCACCCTTGTCCAACCATCACCTTGATCGACTTCGATGACAAGAAGTTCCTCACCATCTGTCATTGCTATTGACCCTTCACTTGTAGCTAAAACACAATATTTTATAATCTTTAACCACTCCTTATTACAGAAGATAAATGGGAACTTTGCTAAGTAATTAAATACAATTGTAAATGAAAAACCACATTCTAGTTATCTAAAAATTATTGGTAAAAAATCTAAAGGGTTATTATAACTACCAATGAATATAGAACTATCATACCTTCTGTAATCCGTCTCCATTGGTTTCTGCAAATCATCTTATGTTGGCGAGCGCTTTCGGACATTATCCATCCTCGTGGCCGAATACAAGTGTTCACTGTCACTGTCTGTATTCAACCGCCTTGAACATTCAAGGCCACGAGGATGGATAATGTCCGAAAGCGCTCGCCAACAGAAGATGGTTTGCAGAAACCAATGAAGACGGATTACAGAAAGTATGATAAAAATTATAGTTTTTCACACTAGCTAATGCTTGCACCTTTTGAGTGTCTAAATATATTACAATATATTTTATTATCACAATAACTTAAATAAGTTAAGTAAAGAGCAAAATAACAAATGTGAAGAGTCGAGATAAAGGAGATACCCTCACAATCTCTTCGGAATATTCAGACCTCTGAGGAGAAACGAAAGAGAAGTGATAAAACTACCAAACAGTAGTAGATATACGACATATGTTAAACTGGCAATCTATAATTTTGAATTTTATTCTAGTTGACTGTAATTTATATTATGCATGTTATAACTAGATTTATATTATGTACAATACAGAAAAAATAAAGAAAAATTGGCTATACCTTCAAAGGGGTACAGTGCTTTACAGGTACCAAGTGGAGGTAGGAGTTCTGTATCATAGTAAGGTGGAGGTGCATCGTCAGAATCTGGAAGCGAAGTGTGTGAAGCTCCAAACCCACTATCAGTGGCCCTAGCAACACATAGTACACATCAATCCTTAACCAATCCTCCACAGGCAATGAACCATCAGGCTGATGCATAGTGAAATAGAGTAGTAAATAAAATTAAATATTTTTAAAATATAATCTATCTACATTTATAAAACCTCATCTTATCTCATATCTGAAGATGGCAAAATAACAATGAAACAAACAAAGGAAAACAATTAATAAAATCATCTTGTAACTGGTCACTAATTAGTACCAAAAATATATTCAGAAAGATATTAAATACAAATTTTAACATTTAGCTTATTTGAACTTATGTTGATAAATTATATTTAACTACCGTTTACTTTGTTTCAAAAGTTTGTTTCTTATGAAACAAATTTGATGCATTGGGGACACTATTTGTGAAACCAAAATGCATTTCTTATAGGTTTTTTTTACTTATTTTTATAAAATCAATTCACAAAATGTTTCAACCTCATCAAAACCTATATTTTGCATTTTAACACTAGATTTCACAGTACTAAAATCAAAAGTAGACATTGTCATAATAATTCAAATAAAATTATAATTAATTTAATCACATTATTCTCCATGTAATACTTAGAAATAATGATGAGTTAAAAAAAAAACAACAGGTCAGTCATGATGTAAAAACCTTTGAGTACGAGTCTCTCTATTTCACTCTCTCTCTCTCTCTCTCTCTCTCTCTCTCTCTCTCTCTCTCTCTCTCTCTCTC
>KZ807675.1:141064-155514 GCA_000696205.2 Oncopeltus fasciatus | reverse complement strand
CCCTCCCTCCCTCCCAAAATCAATCATAGCTTCTCTCAAAATATGAAAAAATGTGAATTCAGTGAATCTCAGATAAAACTATATTTATAAATATCTACATAAATTTGTTTTCTATCATTAATGAAAAGTGATGTGGATAGTTATTTGTAACAAGATAATGCCATTCTTATTTTGTCAAACAGGGAAATGGAAAACACAGCATATCTTTGCATTTACCCAACATAAATCATTACTAGGAGCAAGTCGACTTATATACTGAAGTAAACTGGCCTGCTTGAGTCCCAATTGAACCAACTTATCATATAATACAAATAATATTGGAATTTAGACATTTCAAAGTGAATAGAGTGTAAATAAAGATAATTTCACGAGTAACCTTTGTTTCTCATTTAGAAAATATCTGGTTGCAAATTACTAGATAAAACATTTTTAACCAATTTTAATTTATGCTTTTTGAAATTCCCACTTTTACATTTTCCCTTTCCTAAAATAAGCAGTAATTGGAATAACTGGAAGCTTAGAATTAGTTTATCCCACAAGCAGTTGTAAGTGTGGGTATTTTATTTTTAAAATACGTTTTTCCAATGAATTAAAATATCAGACTAATTTTACTTACAGATGTTTTATATTAAAAAATCATTTTGAGCACATTATTAATAAAGAACAGATGGTTCTCAGCCAAAATTTAGTGACACAGCCCCAATTAGTTTATTTACAAATGGATAAAATAATACAAGAAAATTGACTAAAGAGCCAGAAATATGATTTGCCAATTGTTTCCTTATATTTAAAGCTTAACTTTGGGGAAATAGTAAGGCTTAGTATTAGGAAGGCAAGTTGAATAAAGAACTTATTAAAGAATTGTTATGTTTATGAAAAACTGACCCATGGTTTGGGAGAGGTGTGCCAGGAGCTGACTGCTTGTGGTTGGCAGATACACTGGAGTCGGAGGCTGACCTGCTTAGAGAGTCTTCTTCATTGCCAGACCCGCCACTATTCCTGAATGAAGGGCTGAAATAATAGACCACTCAGAATACACAGTATTCACTCATAAATTTTTTATACTTAAGACTAAGCATTATTTAGTTGAGTTTAGGAAATAGTTGATTGTAAAATATTGAAGTAAAACTTAAATAAAATAAAATGAATTCAGATGCAGTGAAAGACCCCATAACTAAAAACTGACACAAAGCCAAGATTGAAACAAATGTAAACAATTATTGCAAACTGTTAAAGCTGCAAAAGGTATAAAGTCGAAAATTAGAATTATTATTACAAATCAATATTGAAGTTAAACGTTAATTATTCCTACTGTAGAAGTGATTAGTACACTCCTGATTGTGGATTTTCTCCATTTTTTCAATGTGTTGTCATTGAGATGTGGAGCGGCTGTACAGAGTTTGGGATGTTTGTTCGATACCCTCCGATCTCCAAGGAAGTTCAGTGATTGTTTCCTTTTCCAAACTAACCGTCAGAACACAAGGGGCTTGTATTTGGGGATTTTNCTAGCCATAATTTTTTCCCTTTAAGTCTACTGGATCCACAAATAGTCTCACACAATTTAATGAACTACTTCACCTTAACTGCTACTTAACTAAATGTATGTCGGAATTTCTTAATACTTTTAATAGAAGCCTGTTTAAAAAATTATAAAAAAAATACTTTAAAACTCAAATGGATTTTGTCTGATTGAAAATATTGGCTGCTTTTGCATCAAAATATTTGTATGTAATCATTCACAAATGATAGTGACAAACAAAAATAAACATCATTCTGAATTAAAAAAGGAACAGAAAGACCATTTTCAATGAAACAATATATTTTTATAAAGAATACAATGTATAGTATATTCAAACCAAATCACAATGACAGAAAATCCTTAATCAGTATACCCTGTATTAGGTAATACACAATAAATTCTGGCAGAATGGTAGTGATGATATCTGTGAATAATGTTTTCTTTAATACTGACACTCATAGATTCAACTATTAAAAGCTTAATAATTATCTCACACAACTCTTTCTCAACTGGAGAAAATATCAATTTATGATAAAAATATGAAAATAAAAAACCAAATTACAAAAGTAAATTAAAACATTAGTTTTAAAATAATAATTTAACATTGAGCACTAAAAATATTGAATATATATTTATATGTAATTGAAAAGTGCTTTTTTGAATATCAATATATTTAAATCAATATTATTCAATATATTTTATTTTATTTATTTAATATATTTATTAAAAAATACCAGAATTTTTTTTTCTAACAATTAAAAAATTGTATTGAAATCTTATTTTAAAATTAACTTGCATTCAAATTCCATTAATTTTTTTAATTCAAAAGATATTACAAAAAAAAATTTTTTTCAGAGTAATTTTGCAATACAGCTCTATCTATTTATTTTTCTCAATAATTTCTGCCAAATTAAATATACTCATCCAAAACTCCATATATTATTTAAAACTCGTTCATAAACCAGTTTTGCCAAGTTTCATATGGGATTTAGGCACATTCGTTGCCTCAAGCCCTCAGGAGGGCATCGTCAATAGAACATTTTCCATTCAGCTTCCCTTTCACAAACGGAAACAGTGTTAAGTCACAGGGAGCAAGATCTGGACTTTAAGGAGGGTGCTCAAGAAGTTTCATTCAGGCATGGCCAAAAGTGCAGTGTTCAGGCATGGTGAGCTAAAGCATTGTCACAGTGAAGCTACCAGGTGTCCATTCATGAACTTAGGCATCAAGTTTTACAGGGACTCTATGATTTTAGGTAGACAGTGCTTAGTGTAACATTTAGCTACCACACCCTTAATAGTGGTGTGCCCATTACAACGTGCAGTACAACTCTGATCAATCTGAAAAATATAGGATTCGAGATTTTATAAAAACATGGGTATCCTCATCATCAAATATCAAATATGATATCATTGGCATATTATAATAGTACATTCAAGTTGTGTAACCCATAACAACTATAATACTGTTCACATATAGTTATTATCCCTTACCAAATAGATCCAAGTCACACGCTGAGTCATTTGCTCTTTCGTCCAACTATGGGGCACTCAAAAATAACTTTAACTTAAAATGGTCTCAGAATCGAAGGAATTACTGTAGCATGAAGGTGTAAGGACTCTCCTCTATCAATTAATATGCCACTTGCCAGTCTTCATTAAGCATTTTCCTCACAGTGGAGATATTTTTCTCTAACAATCATGGCTCAGTTCTCTTTCNACAATATATTTTTATAAAGAATACAATGTATAGTATATTCAAACCAAATCACAATGACAGAAAATCCTTAATCAGTATACCCTGTATTAGGTAATACACAATAAATTCTGGCAGAATGGTAGTGATGATATCTGTGAATAATGTTTTCTTTAATACTGACACTCATAGATTCAACTATTAAAAGCTTAATAATTATCTCACACAACTCTTTCTCAACTGGAGAAAATATCAATTTATGATAAAAATATGAAAATAAAAAACCAAATTACAAAAGTAAATTAAAACATTAGTTTTAAAATAATAATTTAACATTGAGCACTAAAAATATTGAATATATATTTATATGTAATTGAAAAGTGCTTTTTTGAATATCAATATATTTAAATCAATATTATTCAATATATTTTATTTTATTTATTTAATATATTTATTAAAAAATACCAGAATTTTTTTTTCTAACAATTAAAAAATTGTATTGAAATCTTATTTTAAAATTAACTTGCATTCAAATTCCATTAATTTTTTTAATTCAAAAGATATTACAAAAAAAAATTTTTTTCAGAGTAATTTTGCAATACAGCTCTATCTATTTATTTTTCTCAATAATTTCTGCCAAATTAAATATACTCATCCAAAACTCCATATATTATTTAAAACTCGTTCATAAACCAGTTTTGCCAAGTTTCATATGGGATTTAGGCACATTCGTTGCCTCAAGCCCTCAGGAGGGCATCGTCAATAGAACATTTTCCATTCAGCTTCCCTTTCACAAACGGAAACAGTGTTAAGTCACAGGGAGCAAGATCTGGACTTTAAGGAGGGTGCTCAAGAAGTTTCATTCAGGCATGGCCAAAAGTGCAGTGTTCAGGCATGGTGAGCTAAAGCATTGTCACAGTGAAGCTACCAGGTGTCCATTCATGAACTTAGGCATCAAGTTTTACAGGGACTCTATGATTTTAGGTAGACAGTGCTTAGTGTAACATTTAGCTACCACACCCTTAATAGTGGTGTGCCCATTACAACGTGCTGTACAACTCTGATCAATCTGAAAAATATAGGATTCGAGATTTTATAAAAACATGGGTATCCTCATCATCAAATATCAAATATGATATCATTGGCATATTATAATAGTACATTCAAGTTGTGTAACCCATAACAACTATAATACTGTTCACATATAGTTATTATCCCTTACCAAATAGATCCAAGTCACACGCTGAGTCATTTGCTCTTTCGTCCAACTATGGGGCACTCAAAAATAACTTTAACTTAAAATGGTCTCAGAATCGAAGGAATTACTGTAGCATGAAGGTGTAAGGACTCTCCTCTATCAATTAATATGCCACTTGCCAGTCTTCATTAAGCATTTTCCTCACAGCGGAGATATTTTTCTCTAACAATCATGGCTCAGTTCTCTTTCAGCGTCGTTCAGAGAGCATCTTTCACCTAAATATAGTTGTGTGATGTGGATAATCATTATTATATACAAGTTTCATTTGTTTTAAGCACTGATCAATGTTTAAATAAATTGCAAAATGATATCTCCAAATTGCCCTCACTTCACTATGTGATGAAGGTGCAGTGTATGAAGTGTGCATTTTAATTGTGATTGCTAATTAACAACTGAGTCCAGAGATGTATCGTCACTATGTGCAACACAGATATGTCTGGACATAATGTAACTTTCAGTCTCCTGGGTCTTTTTGTTAAGATACACTGCAAAACTTTTGTGGTACACTTTGTTTCAAAGTTGAATTTACAACTAAATTGTATACTTAAGGTTTTATAAAACTTTTAAAATAAATATATTTGCTTGTTTTTGAGGTGAGCACTATTTTAGAAACAAAAAGTCAGTCTTGCAAAAGCAGTGTAAACGAAGCAGATTTCTATATTTCATTAAGAATAGGCTAAGATAATAGTAAATAACAATTTAGAAAGTAAAATAGAAACCACTAGAGTAACAATCTCCTATCTTAAATTGGAGGACAGATCGATTGGATGTTAAGGTGTGCAAGGGTTGTGAATGGGATATCTAAAACAATAGAAAGATACAATTTATTTATCTAATGTGATATAAAACTATTTACATACCTGTGGTGTCTCCTAATTCCATTCAAAGAATTATTGTGAGTGGAAGTGTTGATGGGCTGTCCACCATCTTCCAAATAAGACTGGTATTTATGGAGCTCTTGTCTCAGCTTATCTAAGCGTTGTCCACTCTCATGAAGTTGCCCTTCAATTGACATTGGGTCTCCCAGTTGAGAGTTAGCTTCATATACTCCTTTCATTTTCATAAGACCATCTCTGTTAAAATGAAATACAGTAGATAAAATGAGACAACAATAAGTCTATATAAAAATAAACTCCCATTTCTACTGAATAACTTTTTGAAACCAGTCAAAAACAAAACTAAGTTTTTGACCTTTTTATATATTTCATTTATTTATGTACTTTATATTTTAAATATTAATATATTATTATATAACAATAAAATATAGATTTGCCTCAATAAATTTTGAAACAAAACATCAAGCATTAATATTAGATGTTTTTTGTTGGGGTTCAGTCAAGATAGACCCAAAAAGATACAAAGTTTAAAAAATGTGTATATTTAAATTATATGCCAATGTTTCGGCTTACATTGTAAGCCATCTTCAGGGCTGTTGAAATACAATGTCAGAAGAATAAAAATAATAATAAAAACAAAAAAAATTAAAGGATCAACATTATTATTACATAGAATTGCCATAACTAAATGTAATGTGATATCAAAAGTATGAATGTAGTAAAATATGTAGAAAAAATTCAAAATACAAAAAATAAACTACAAAAAAATATAATTCACCACATCTATCTATCATGAAGGCAAGAGGGGACGTTGAGTCACTAAGATCCTATTTTCATGTCTGAGTGACAGGGTTTAAAAATTGTGGGAAAAATGTTTTTGAGATGGAGAATATGGGTGGAGGAGGGTGGGGGGTAAGAGGCAGTAAGTACAAAGGGAGAGCGGCCTGCAACAAAGTACTAGGGAAAAAAAAGTAGGACATTCATTGCAGATAAGTCGCTTAAAGACACAAGGAGAAATGTTTGACAGGATTATTTTGAAGGAGGGCTAATGGTTTTTCAGAATGTTGAAAATGTTTGAATAAGTTGAAGAAATTTGTTATATGTCAGTGCTTTCGTTAACTGGATTGTGTTGTAAGTGTATGTGAACGGTTTCAGATAATAGGCACTTGTGTTCATAGGGTTCAGTGGAAAGAATATAATATAACATGATTAATATGTCACAGCCATGTCATCAATAATATAATTACCTTCTAAAAATAAGTGATAATAATGAAGGGAAAATAAAGCAAATAAAATATTAAATTATATGTACTATAATTTACATCAACAATAAAAGAGATATTAATGATTAACTTAGCCAGTGCTAACCTGAACTCCTACTTCTCCGAGGTCCAACTTCTACCATTAATAAACTTACCTTTTCTTTTATTCAGTATACCTAAAATAGAGAGAATTAACAGAGAAATAAAAAATGCAAAAATATGTTTGCGCAAGTTTTTCAATGGCCCCCAATTTTACGACTATCAGAATAAGATCGATACATGAAGACAAAATCAAACCATCAGAAAGCAATCTTAAATCCTTGAGAAAATACACTGGAAAAAAAGGGATACATTTATAAGCTCTCGGAAACTGTACAGAAAATAATTACCTTGCAGCTGTTTCTTGGTGAATCTTAGCTTGGATGTCATCTATCTTCATTTGAAGCTTCTTTTTTCTTTGGTTAGGTGGAAGATCACTGTAGTCCTCCTTATTGTCACCAAGGCCAGACAAATTGTTCTAAAAAATAAAAAATAAATTATCACTTTTTAAAAATAATTAATATATATATAACAAAATGATAACGTATAATGCAGATTACCAGAATAAAATACATTTAATTACAAACAACAAAGAAATTAAGAAAATATTATACTACTTTGTCACTAACAATAAATTGCACCACTCTACATTAAGAATACATCCGAGTCACATCACATCAGAATCTACTGATTCAATACTGAGAAAATGGCACAACTTGAGGAGCATATATAATTAGAAAAACCTTTTTGCAACAAGAACATTGTGTTTTAAATAGAACCTTAAAAGTAAAAATAAATAAATCCATTTAATAAATAAAACTCAGACATTAAAAAAAATAATAAAATTTTTTTTAAAAAATTGAAAAGAGAAAAAATTAATAAAATTTTAGAAGAAAAAACAAATTTATTTTAATTTTGAATTTAGCATGATAAACTCATTTAGTGAGATTTACCTTGCTTCAAAAGATGTGTGTCAAATTGACTAAAGCAAAAGACACACATCTTAATCTTTTTAAGCAGTTTGCATAAAGCTAGCCTAAAAGAAGTCTAAAGAATAAGTATTTTCTATATTATGACCACTTTAAAGAAAATTCCCGAGAGAAGTTATAGGCATTTCAACATGCATGGAAGCTATTAGGCAATTCATGTTAGTAAATCAAAGATCAACTTAGGAATATTATCTTATGTGACATTAACCAGCTAAAATCAGTTTTTTGGACCAAGTTACTTTTTCCTAAAATTAATTTGAAAATTAATAATCGCACAAATTCCCTGCACACATTTTTCTGAATTCTGCAATGAATCCTCAAATACTTGGAAAATCTGTTTTCTTTAGAACTGAATAATACACAAATATATAAAATTTCAAATACACAGATTAATATTCAATAGTCAACTGTTAGGAATCCTGTTCCTTTTTTATTTTGTTTACTTATTTTTCTTTGAGGTGCTTCTTGGTATTAAGTTTCAAATTAAAAAAGTGAGTATATCTGATATTTTTAAAAGAAAGCTATAGAAAAATACATGTTTTTGTCATTTTAGTTTAGTTTCTTTGATTACTCCTTAAGAAAAAAAATAGAGCAACAAAAGTATTCTTATTCTTAACTAAGCTTTATTTAAAAATAAAGAAACAGTTTCTTACTCAAAATTTAAATTAATAGAGAACTTCCTCAAATATATTGAGTTGCTATTCCAAGTCAGTCTAAGTTTTCAATAAGTAAATGCATTATAATATAAATTCTTATACAAGACATTTGATATATTTAACTAAAAATGAAAGAACTCTTCATTAGTGGGGAATTTGTTTAGGCTTGATCAAGGTTGATAAAAAAATTAAATTAAAAAAAATAGTAGAGAATTTGTTGGGGTTCAGTCAAGGATGATACAAAAAAAAAAAAAAATACACTTTTTAAAAATTGTATTTTTTGGATAAACTAGACCAAACTTCAACAAATTCTCAACTAATAATAATAATCAATAATCAACTAATAATCTCCACAGTCATAAAGTTCTCTTCTTTTAGATCAGTATACTATACTTCTCTTTGAAAACTGCTACCCATACTACTTGAACTGTAACATTACTATCCCTCCCCTCCCCACATCCCTGACCTACTCTCAGTGGAGTACAAATTACAATACATTGAACAGGACATAGAATGTAGAAAACATCAAATTCACAAATGACAGAGGCTTTACCTATATTGGCTAAGCAGCAGATAATCATCGAACTCTCAGAACACCACTAAAGAGGCCATGATGGCCTTCTAACGAATAACAATTATTAAAATAAAGTTTCCCATAACAGTTTTGTTTTGTCGATCTATTTTAAGAATTTTACTGTTATCTTCACTTCTTGACAGTATATTTATATTTCATTATACTGACTACACATTTATATTTATTTTAGAGCCGATCCGACACAATTTTTAAACCTAAATATCTACGATAAAACAATAATCTTCATAATTAAATCTCAGGCCCCAATGTAGGACAAACAAATAAAGATGCATCAAAAATGAAGTATAACTAATAAATGCATCGATAGATAGGAGGCTTCAGGTAAGTTGTATACATCAATAAATACTCAGTATTTACCATATATGCGCAATATTTATAATATATTTCACAGATCTATATGCCATCCCTCCCAAGGATATTTTTTTCAATATCTATGATTTGTTAATTATGTACTAGTAAGCTTGTCCCTCACCCTGGTAAGCCAGGAACTCAGGATAACCCCTAGACACCCTGTCAGAACATTTTATCTCGTCTGTAACAAACCTAGGTTTTCTCTTTGCAGGGGTTGGTTACCATTAATTTAAACAAATGTGCCACCAAAAAAAGGTGAGAGCAAAAACTGAGGAGTAACTCCTTGGAGGTCTTGTTTGTGAATCACCCTCATTTCAGTTTAGTAGTTTCACAAGATCTGTCAAGACTTCATTGATTTCACAGCAACAAACAGAAAGCAATGCTTCGTTTTTGCCATATTTCCCCATGAGTTTTGCAGGATTTAACGAATAACTAGGCATTTTTCTCATAGCCTACTAGACAAACTCCTGGTAGTGAGCATTCTTTATTAACGTAATTTCTTTGTTGGGGATAACCCAAGCCTTATTTGTGTATCCATACAATAATTTCTCATGACCAATCAATCTGGATATAAAAAGGCCACTTAATTCTTGAATGAGCTTATCATTATAAATGTCCTTGCATTGCCGAATTGTACCACTTAGACACACATTTTTATGTCTTCTTTATATCAAATAAATACACAATTTAGAAAGCCCTGATACCTCCCTAGATGTGTATACTTATTCACAGCCTGAAAAATTCTAATTACTCTATAACTGTGACATAATAATAGGTGACAGTAAATTCAGAACTCTAGGCCGCCAATGACCCTTCACCCATAAGACTGTGTAAACTGTGAAATCCACCATCTCTAACCATTTGTAAGTATTTAAGAATAAACTACGAAAATGAATATACATTTGGTTCGCTGAAGAAATTTAATAAAAAGTAAGGTAAATAATAGCTATAACTTTTACTTTAAAATAAGGGCGAGAAGCACACATTGGATAGGATTTAATTTGCACCATTCTAATAAAAAATGGATATTTTAACCAACAAAAATAACATAGAAACTCTAGAGACCATAATGACACATGAAAGCAAAAAAAACTTATAAGAACAAGTTAATTAAATTCCTCTTTACAGATTACAATGAAATAGCACTTAAGATTTGTTTCCTTCATTATAAAGTTGGTCAGTTTTATTTCTCAACAACTAGAGGAAAATAGAAAGACGTATGTTTCAATGGTACAAGTTGCTTACTCCCAAGATTCAGGAATTTCAAACTGAGAAAATTATTCAGCCTAGATTTTTCATACCAGGGATTTTTCCAGATATCTTTCTAGCCATAATTTTTTCCCTTTAAGTCTACTGGATCCACAAATAGTCTCACACAATTTAATGAACTACTTCACCTTAACTGCTACTTAACTAAATGTATATTCAATATTGTCATTCCCTGGCTGAATAATCCTATAACTTATTTATTTAATTAAAGATGAAAGGTTAAACTCAATTTTTAATATTTATTATATTTTAGATTTTTAGTAAACTAGGTATGGATAGTTAAGTAATTTAACTGTTATAATTCAACCTAGTTCTTCTGTGTTTACGTTTCGTCCACAAGGAACTCTAAAAAAAATATTGTTTCAATTAGTGGAATTAAGGATGTCCAATCCTAAAAAAACTTATTGAATTATAATTACTGCAATAAGTAGAGAATTTGTTGGGTTTTGGTCAAGGTTGCAACCTTGTAACAACCTTGACCGAACCACAAAAAATTTTCTACTAATAATCGGTACGGTCAAAAACTCTCCATTTGAATTTATAATTATTTTAATTCTACATGTCATTTTGATAGATTAAAAAAAGTTATGAATTATATATTGGGTTTCAGAATAACATCACTTCTAATCAACAAATTTTACGAACTTAAAGCACATATCTTACAATTATTATTTTAATACTCAGCCCCAAGTAACAGTAATTAATTGTAATCAATGAAACTGAAACAGAAGGAATATTTTTAATGAAATGCAAGGTTTTAGGTCAACTACCACTCTTAATGATAATGTAATACATCAATTTTGCAAAATAGAAAACTCTAATATAATTATTGTATTTGTTGTGGTATTTAATCCCACAATAATTTAATACAATAAATGCAAGGGAATAGAATAAAAAATCTTACTACCTCAGCTGGGACTTGAACCCAGATCTCCTGCTTGCCCAGCAACATCCCAGGTAACATTCCAGCCCGGCAAGCAGGAGACCTGGGTTCGAGTCCCAGTTGAGATAGTAAGATTTTTTTATTCTATTTCCCTTTTATTGTAGAAAACCCTAATGTTTGAAATTTCATACCAAATTTTGACCAATCAAAATAATTATGGTAGAGCCATAGCTGCAGTGGAGCAGTCTATAATATAATAAAGAATACAATTAGTACAAACACGTTTTATTTTGTTTTATATTTAGAAGTCAGATGCCAATTTCCACTGCTAATTTATTCTAACTATAGTTTCTAAAGCATACAATTAAAATAAAATAAGTAAACCCAGACTAAAAATGTTAATGTCTAAGATTTTTCTTTTATTATTAAACCCAAGTGCTAAGTTTCATACTATCGAACTAAATATTACAGCTACTAATTTTAAAAACATTCAATGGACCATTTTTGGTGTCTAAAAAGTTAATAAGGAGAATAAATAAAAACAACAAATAACAGTATTTTTTTTTTTTAATTTTACCACATAATAATGTCAATTAATAAAAATTGTTAAATTCTAAAATTGTGCTTATAAGCAGATTTTCTAAGGATTTATTAATGATGGATATAAAGAACGGTAAATGATGAATTTTATCTTAAAAGTTGACAAATGAAGAGAACAGTTCAAAAGCTGGCAGAGAGGGGAAAGGTAGTTGATGATTAATTATGTTCTTTCATTTTTGAATATAGCCCTTGATATGCACCTTTTGTAAAAGTTTAATAGAATATGAAAGTTACAAAATTAAATTTTATGAATTAACCCACATGGAGACAATAAATATGCATCAAAATTTTAATTTTAAGGATCTAACACAATTATGAAAGCTAAAGAATTAAAATGATAGTTATTTATAAGTATTTCATCAATATAATCATTTTAACTTCTTGACCAAAACTAGAATACATTCACTCTGTTAAAGAGAAGTATGGTGTTTTGTTTATTTATAATATTAATTCATTTACAATAGGAACAACAAGCAATTATACAAAAAAATAGAAACATTTAAAAATATATAAAAGCCTCAATTTTTAAGAAGATGTAATTTCAAAGCAAATATATATTTACAAAATAAATGCTTAAATATTTTAGAGTATTAATTTTGTAAAATGTATTATATAAAAAATAACAAAACTTCCGAGCATAAGATGATGTATTCGTCTTTCTCGTGGGTTAGGCTCTCGCTAGTGTGTTGGGAATTTAATAAGTTATCTAGCTCATCCCGGTGGTGTAATGGAATCATACTGGCCCGGAAAGCAGGAGATCCAGGTTCGAGTTCTGGCTGGGACAGATAGATTTTTATATTCTATTCCCTCTCATTAATTGTTTAAAATTTATGTGGGATAATAAACCACAACTAAATTAATACTTATAAATGAAAAAATAAGAAAATAACGAGAATCGATAAATAGCTAGACAATGTCAGCTCCTTCAAGCATAAGACAATGTATTCGTCTTTCTCGTGGGTTAGGCTCTCGCTAGTGTGTTGGGAATTTAATAAGTTATCTAGCTCGTCTCGGTGGTGTAATAGAATCATATCGGCCCGGAAAGCAGGAGATCCAGGATCCGAGTACTGGCTGGGACAAATAGATTATTTTATCTATTCCCTCTCATTATTCTGTTCCCTTGCACTAAAAATTGTTGAATACTTGATACTTTAAAAATAGTTTATCTGCTTTCAGTAGGTTTCCTCCTTCAGGGAAGTCAATCTATTTACATAGAAATGTGACAAAACTTTAGAAAAATTTCCTAATTATGGACCCATAAAAGTCAATAAAAGCCTTCTTTTTTTTTCTATATATATATATATATAGGACTATAAAAACATAAAGTATATAATACATAAAAATGGTAGGCACCATTTGGAACAGATTATTCTATACATATATTTTTATACAGATTTTTAATTATTTCTATATTGAGCACATTGCAAGATGCAGGCTGTGCAGGATGTAATTTCTGAATAAAGAGTTTTGATACAAAATTTCTACATGGGATTTTGAAAATTTGAGGAACTTCTCAAAAGTTCAAATCAAAATACTAATGTGAATAGCTTGATTTACTAATAAAAATTCTATAAAAACAAGACACACAGCAACCAATCAATATATATGATTTACACATTATACAGCATAACATAATATATTTAGAAGTTGGATAACACAATAATTAGGTCACTGTAAATTTTCAGTGGGAAATACAAGATCAACTTAAATATAAACAAATCGATACCATTTGTTTGAATATACATGGTGACATGATTAAAGCTCTCCATAGGCTTTTGTTACATAATTACTGCAATGATTCATACAAGGTTATTTATTATTTTTCAAATGTTTTTTGTATTTCTTTACTTCTTTATATACTTACAGAACAGATGTTATAAGTTAAAACTGCAAAATATCTTACTACTGAATCAGCATGTAATGAAGCATTGCAGTGCTAAAAATATTTATAATATATTTAAATAAGTAGCGTTGTGCCTACCTTGAGAGAATGGCACATATCGAATAGCTTCTGCGTGAATGCATGAACAAACCAAGCATATTACTAAGTACACAAAACCAAACACACTAACTACAGACATTCATCATGCCAAATACCATTAACTTATGTTCCAATTTAAATAACTCAAGATTGTAAAGAAAAGCAAAACATCACTTGAACAAAAGAAAAGAGATAAAACAGCTTAAGTGTTTAAGCGTACTTAAGTACATATAAGAGGGAAAAAACAAAAGTTTGATAACTTTTTAAACTTTAATTTTACAATAAACCTACAAAAATTAATGAATGAATGCCACTCACATAAAGAAAGCAAATGACATACAATTATTTATTCTATTTTTTTAAAAATGTTATCTAATAAAAATCTGAGGAAAACATGTGAATGCCGCAAAGTAAATGTGCTACTAAATTTATTCTGTCTTAAAAGCATTTTTTTTTTTAGATACAAGGTACCTCACTCCACATTCTTTAAATTATTATTATTACTCTTTTTTTTTATTT
>KZ807675.1:129500-141024 GCA_000696205.2 Oncopeltus fasciatus | reverse complement strand
TTTTTTTTAACAGAGCTCATGATTACAACACTAGATTTTTTCAACTTCAAGCAATGCATTATGGTAATGCCAATAAGCAATGGATACTACAAAGAAACACTTTTTATAAAGTTCATGATGCTATTGCAATATTAATTAGCAATTTTAGCCACTAAACCTAATAAATTAATATTAGATTTTTTTAATAGGGGTTGGGTCAAGGTAGATCCAAAAAATACAAATTAAAAAAAAACAATTTTTTTAGAATTATCTGCAGACGTTTCGGCTAACATTGTAAGCTATCTTCAGGGCTATAATGAAGGCGAGAGGGGACGTCCTGTTCCCATATTCATGAAAGTCCCCTCAAGCCTTCATGTAAACCGAAACATCAGCAGATAATTTAAAAAAAAATACATTATTTTTAAATTTGTATTTTTTGGATCTACCTTGACCGAACCCCAACAAAAAAAATATAATAATAATATCTACGGTCAAAAAAACTCTCTATTTCAACTAATAAATTAATAGATGTTTTATTTGTTAGAGTTTGATCAAGGTGATCTTGACCGAACCCCAACAAATAAAACATCTTCTAATAATTTCTACAGTCAAAAACTCTCCATTTAAACCTAATAAAATTTGATAAGCTTGATATAAAGTAGGTTTAGGAAATGAATATAAGCAACAAAAAAAAAAGATAACTAACAAATCTGATCAGCTCAGCCTGATAAGACTCTGAAGTCAAGAAAAATGAAAATTGTGTAAGAATGATTTTTCATTAGCCCACAAATTGGAATTACCATTTAATAATTTAAGTCAACTAATGAATCGTTAGTTCTCTCCATATAAAAAATAGCTGCATTTCTTCGGATTTTGCTTCAAGGACATTATAACTACAGAAAGTACAAAGCAATCTTTCTCCTTCTTCACCTAGCTAGATAGACAGATAAGAATTTTGGGGAAATATTTACTTATTTAATTTTTTAATCAAGTGAATTTTGATTATTGACTCACTGATTTTAAGCAGACAATAGACATAAGAACTAAATAAACAACTTTTGACCAGTTATTCCACAACAATAGATCCTTGGAAATTACTTATCCTGAGAGTAATAGTTCTTTCAGCCCTATTTTGTTAGGATTTTGATCGCTTTAAGTAAAATCATAAAAAGACTCAGGGAATTGAAGAATAAGAATAATAGGCAACTGGAATTTTCACATATCGTCCCCCATTATTTGATAGATTAATCAAAGAAAAATTGTAGTGGTTGTCAAGTTTGAGAAGGAAAAAAAAAACATAATAAATACTACACAGATGGAAACAAAGGACAATCTTTTGAGTGGCTCCAAGATTTTTGAATACTGGATGCAATGGATGATCGCCAAAAACCTAGGGGGTCCATCATAAAAGTCATGAAGGATAAAGGTTAACAAAAGTATTGCCACTCTCAGATCATAATAAAATAAGAATTTAAATAGAGAAATTTGATGCAGGTGACAATCTAAATATTATCTATGGGTAAATCTGCATATTATTATAAAAGTAGTCAGAATATTTGGACATTTACTGAATTATTAAAATAAATTGTATACCTATTTAAATGGAGAAAATAAATTTTCTTCATTCTAGAGAGTATACAATTTATTTGATAAAAAGAGGTCGTTGCTAAACTGAAAATCTCTTTACAATTTTATTTACCCAGTTTGGAATAAAACTAAATAAATTAGGGGGATATATATGACACTTGATAAAACTATACATATCATATATATATTTTAGCTATAGGGAAAATTAAAAATGGATTAAGAACTTCGCTAATTTTAAATATATGTAACCAAATAAGAAATAATATTAATAAATATTTTGTCTAATTTAATCTAAACAATCTTTTTATTTTTATTTCTCAAAGATCAGAGACTCTACAAAAAAGCAGTCTCTTTTAATTGTAAATATAGTTTAAAATATTTTTTTTACTAGAATTAAATAAATAAATAAAACCTTTAATAGTCAGAATTTAATCAAGACAGAATATTAATTTTACCATAGCTTAATTAATTTGTATAGGAAGCTTTTTAACAGCACAGTCAGAAACAGCAGAAGATATGGGCAAATATATAATTTCTTAAAACCTTGAGGACCATAAGTGAGTAAATTTAAGTGCACTTGAAATATGTTAGTTAAAGCCCATAGTCAAAGAAGCAAAATAATATAACAGACACAACAAAACAAGACAAACAAAGCTATCATTATCGGGCAAATGTTATACTTACTATGTGAACCGGTTGCATACACCATCCACCATTGTAAATTCAGTTGTAATGGCAACATCGAATATTGGAACATAACAGAAAAAAAGAAAACACAAAAATCAAAAAATCAAAAGTATAAAATGATAATCAGTCAAATATAAATAACTTCATTCATTTTATATTTGTTTCAAACAAAATTCCAACTTCTACATTTTATCTACCTGCTCATATCAGAAAGCTACAATTGCACATGCCAAAATTCAGAATAAAATACTTGATTACTTGATTATTTTATGATAAATTAAATTTCCACAACCTACATTACAATTTTTGGATGGTAACTGTTAGGTAAACCAAATGCTTTCATGCACTATTTGAATATAATACGATATAGCCATTGAATTTAATATTTCCTTTTTTTTTCTTATATTAGCCGTTGTGAACCATATTTTGTTTGGAAATCTGACTATAATAAACACATAAATAATGGATCCAAGTGTGTTTATACAAGCCTTGATTGGGTTAGAAATAGAAAGGTAGCAGAGAAATAGAAGAAGTAACCCTTTAGAAGCTTAAGAGTAGTTAGTAGCATAAGAAGAATAATTATTAATATAATATTTATTTAAGGTGCTCTAAGTTGGAGTCAGAGAACAAGATTGGTAGTTCTTTTTCTAAATTCAAAAATAAATAAGACAAAAATAAGAATAGTCAGGGAAGAATATAATATGCCTTTTTTATTTAATTCAATTAATTAATGAAGAAAGCATAAGAAAATGTTTTTTTAGAAAGAAATGGTTGTTTAACTAAGAATTTTAACTAAGAATTAGGAAGAGGTTTTAATAATAAATAAAAATGTTAAGTTCATAAACAAAGCTCCAAGCTGCAGGTGACATCCTTGAATCTTTTTCCTTGTTCTTTTTTGAATATATATCCTCATTTCAGTTTAGTAGTTTCACAAGATCTGTCAAGACTTCATTGATTTCACAGCAACAAACAGAAAGCAATGCTTCGTTTTTGCCATATTTCCCCATGAGTTTTGCAGGATTTAACGAATAACTAGGCATTTTTCTCATAGCCTACTAGACAAACTCCTGGTAGNTTATTTATTTATTTTGATATAAAAGTAAATAAAATATTAGAGCTTTAATGAATTACCATTTGAACAAAATTCATAATTATTCAATAATAATTAGCTAGCCTAGAAAAATGAAAGAAATTTCAAACAATGGTTTATAAACCAGAAAATTCTGCCTCCGAATGGGCTGAATTTAAAATAATTAAAAATAACAATGGAATAAATAAAAAAACTGGAGTTTGGTCTGTTAAACTTTTTTTTTATACAAGCTCTAAAGATACAGTTTGTATTAAGGATATTTATAAATTTATGTGATTTTCCTACAATTCCCAAAATGACAAGACTCAAAATATATGTTAACTCTCACAGTAAAATTGTGTTCCTCAAATTTCTTCATTAAATCAAAAACTATAAAATGAAAAAAAAAAATTAGGAACACCATTACATAAGGAAGATAGCCACTTTTTGAGAACAGATATAGATTGGTTTAAAACATCAACAAAAAAATACCTATAGATCATTTGATAACTGAATTCAAGGGGACAGATTTTCAATAGATAATAAATTAATTTTAAAAATTAGCTCTTTTTTTTTAGAATAATGAAGAAATTGAGACAGATTTCATGTGTGAATGTCACCAAGAAAGAATAAATTAACTAGTTGTTAAGGCATTTATAAAAATTATAATAAATGGGGTTAAAATGAGATAGAAGGAGGTAGAGTATGGAAGTAAAAACTTTTCATTTAGAATATTAATTGAAGGAGACCGAAGGGGGAAGAAAGACTATGAAGAGTGATTGCATACCTTATTTGAAGAAAATATTCCGAAGAGTCCAATCCTCTTCTTGTGCTTTCCTGCAGACATGGTTCCTTTAACAGTAGTTGGCTCAGGCCTGGTGATAGGTGCAGGATGAATGGTCATTGGGTGATGGTTACCATCTATCCTATTGAGGTCTTCAAACGGGATATCTCCAGGTGGCACAAAGCCAGATTTGTACCTTTCTATAACTAATAAACTATCCTGTAAACAAATGTAATGAAATTATTGTTATACCACAAGAAAAGAAAAAAAAANATTCTGCCTCCGAATGGGCTGAATTTAAAATAATTAAAAATAACAATGGAATAAATAAAAAAACTGGAGTTTGGTCTGTTAAACTTTTTTTTTATACAAGCTCTAAAGATACAGTTTGTATTAAGGATATTTATAAATTTATGTGATTTTCCTACAATTCCCAAAATGACAAGACTCAAAATATATGTTAACTCTCACAGTAAAATTGTGTTCCTCAAATTTCTTCATTAAATCAAAAACTATAAAATGAAAAAAAAAAATTAGGAACACCATTACATAAGGAAGATAGCCACTTTTTGAGAACAGATATAGATTGGTTTAAAACATCAACAAAAAAATACCTATAGATCATTTGATAACTGAATTCAAGGGGAACAGATTTTCAATAGATAATAAATTAATTTTAAAAATTAGCTCTTTTTTTTTAGAATAATGAAAAAATTGAGACAGATTTCATGTGTGAATGTCACCAAGAAAGAATAAATTAACTAGTTGTTAAGGCATTTATAAAAATTATAATAAATGGGGTTAAAATGAGATAGAAGGAGGTAGAGTATGGAAGTAAAAACTTTTCATTTAGAATATTAATTGAAGGAGACCGAAGGGGGAAGAAAGACTATGAAGAGTGATTGCATACCTTATTTGAAGAAAATATTCCGAAGAGTCCAATCCTCTTCTTGTGCTTTCCTGCAGACATGGTTCCTTTAACAGTAGTTGGCTCAGGCCTGGTGATAGGTGCAGGATGAATGGTCATTGGGTGATGGTTACCATCTATCCTATTGAGGTCTTCAAACGGGATATCTCCAGGTGGCACAAAGCCAGATTTGTACCTTTCTATAACTAATAAACTATCCTGTAAACAAATGTAATGAAATTATTGTTATACCACAAGAAAAGAAAAAAAAAATACAAATTAGTCTACAATAGCTTTCTTTTTCTATTTAATTTCCACTAAAATATACATTTTAAAAATATTATTCATTATAGAAGCTATAGATAATTGCTTTTTGCACATTGTTCTCTATTCTTTAGTTTTACCTATTAAAATTTTATAAATATTATTTTTTTGTGGTATTTAATCCCACATAAATTTTACTAATTTTTAGTGCAAGGCAACAGAATAAAAAATCTAAAGAAAAAACTGATTTCAAAATGTGTACACATCAATCCCAATCCTACCACTATTAATGATAGGCAGGACAAAAATAACATTTCCTCAGTTTATTACAATATTTACTATATAATTCAAGGGAAAAATTCAGGTAAATAATCCCTGACGTCATCCTTTCCAACACCTGCGCATGCGCACACACACACACATGAAAAATAAATGTTTATAGATTCTTCCCTTGGGTGTGACTGTGTTGAAAAGATGCTTTTAGTCAAGCTTTAACACATCTTGAGGTGGTTTCTTTAGGGTAGAATTGAGAATAAGTGACTACAGGTACAGGGTATTTAATACCTGCCTGGGAATCGGATCTTAATCTAAGTCTGCCTTCTGTTATCGCTGCTAGCTGTGTTGATTTTCCTGCCAGTGATACTTTATTTTCCTTACAACAATGATTTTCTTCAGCTAAGAGAGATAACAGAGGCCAGATAGACATCTTCGAAAATGAACTGATAAGCGTCAACCAATGGAAAGGCAGTCTGGTTTCCAGGCAACAATAAAAGCCACTGGACCTGTAGTTGCTTTCATTCTCCATTCAATCCTGAAGAATCCATTAAACAAAGAGCGAAAAGTCGGCAAAAACATATTTTTGCCACAGCTAATCCCAGGAGAAGAATCTTTGAATATTTTTGGAAACCCTGGAAGTCTATGTGAACATGAAAATTAATTTGTATGTTTATAAATGTACACACATTTTATTGAGCATCACAGTTACCTCTTTTTCATTAATGGTGTTTGCAGCATTTACAATGCCATCTAAACACTGATTGATGATAGGGAATACGCCCCTCTCTACCTGTGCACTCTGCACCATGAAGTTCCGAATATTTCGTATCCTCTTTTCATCCAACTCCTGAAGTTGTTGAAACACCTCAGGCAATTTATACTGGTAATGTGTTCTCTGAAATCAATATTTGATAAATAAGTACATAGAGATGGTAAAGTATTAAATTTAAAGTATATAATCAATCTAAAGGGTTATTTCTACCAATAAATATATAATTAACATATCTAAAGGACTCTGTTGTCACAGACTGTTCTTTGCATCCTATGCGCTTTCAGCAGGTGTCTGCCATCCTCGCGCCGAACAAAATCTTATACACTTTATCAGGCACTTTCTTAAGGTCAACTGATAGTTTTCATATAAAACATGTCTGGCGGGACCCAGACAGACCTATTACAGGATAAAAATTTGCTGAACATCAGAGAGAGCCTAAGGAAATGTACAAGACTACATTAGCCCCAAGGATGGATGACCCCTGTCGAAAGCACACCCCATCAGTACACAGAAGACAGCTTCAGGAATGATTCCTTAAGGCATTTTAATTATAAGCTTATTTTTTCAAAATAAAATCATTTCGTTTTAGCCTATACTAACAAAGAAATCAACAAAGAAAAAGATTTTCTTTACATAAATGCAATTAATAAGTCTAAAATTTGTGGAAAATGTTATAAGATAGAAAGTGTACATTTAATTAAAGAAAATAAACAAGACTACTAGGTCATTGAAAACGTGGTAAACCCAAGGAGTTTTATCCGAAGGAGCTTAATTTAAATATATCTTTTAGAGAATGTATGCTGGACTAAAATGATTTAGTTCAGAGAACTCAAGAGTATTTCAGTTAAATTTAAAAAAAAAGTACTTCATACACAAGAAAAAAGGAAAGTTTGTAATCTCCATTCCTTAATTACAAGCCTGGAATTACACAAAATGAAAACAAGAAACAAATTTCTGCAGAATAATATACATACAGTTAAGCAATTAATAGTTTGAAAAAATGCTGGCCTTTTTATAATGTGTATTAAGAGAAGCCTTTTGAGAAGAACTCTATATATATATAAATGATCTTTTATTAACTGACTACAAATATATAGTTACATTAGGAACACATCTTCAGGCTTCTTTTATATTACATCTTCAGGTTTTTTTATATTATATTACTCTCATGTAGCTGGGTGTCATTTAATTTAATAACTGAGAATTTATGAGAAGAATAAAGTTTAAGAAGATGGACGACGGCACCTTCACAAATTGATAAGCACCACTTCAAATCTATCTGAGATCAAGGTAGGAAAGCTGTGTTATAACAATGAACCTCATTTGAAGATCATGCTAATATTTCCAGCATATTAAAAGATGTAGAAAATACTTCATAAGAATTTTTTTCCTTAAAATTATTTTATTTTACAACTCTAGGAAAGTAAATATCTTCAAAAAGTTTTTAAAGCAATAGAATAACTTTTCCTTAAACTTTTTTCTGGGATTAAAAAAGGTGTACAGGTGTACCTGAAAGTCAGTAGGAGTTTATTGATTAATTTAATAATAATAAATAACCCACAAACATCTTTCCCTGAAACTTTTCAGGATAGATCCTTGATATAAAGATGTAGTACCGATAATATTTCTAACGGAGTACAATTTCAAGATGGAAATTCACTACCTTTAGAATGAGCTTTTTGTATCATATCTCTGTTGTTTTGACAATAAGATGATTGCAATACATTCATAAATGAAATATATTAGAAAAAAAATTGCTGCTTAAAGCAATGGATAAAAGAGAAAATCAAATAAACAAACCTGCTGCTCATTGGTTTTCTGTAGTTGGTCAGCATACTCATTCTTGGCATCCTCACACTGTTGAGTCTTAATGGTCATGTTCATGCGCTGCTTCTCGACCTCTGCCCTTGAAAGATTGTAATCAAGGTCAGCTCGCTTATAGTTATCTATTGCTCGCTCAGCCTCCTTCGCTGCTCGCTCATAGGACTTCCGTGCTCGTTCCAAATTCCCCAGCTGACTGGTCAAAGTGGCCATCAATCGTGCCCCTTCTGCCAGCAGCTAAAAATAACAACAGAACATAGTGGAATTGTTCTTCAATTATTTGTTTGTTATAAAAATTGATTCCTTCCAGTAATAACTAAAAGCATAACTACAATTCAAAACTAATATTATACAATTATGCTTATTTTGGAGTAAATAAACAGGACTTTTCAAATTGAAATATATTAAATATAAAGATACATTTAAAGAGATAAATAGTTATTAATAAATGATCTTTCAGGCAAAATTACTAAGCAAAGCAAAGAGAATAAGTCATTTCTACAATTAATATTCAAAGTAAATTTATAGACAGAGAAAATAGAGACTTTTTTTATATAAATATTTTTTTATTGTTGTATATTATCCCACGCAAATTTTAAACGACTAAATGATAGGGAATAGAATAAACAATCTAACTGCCCAGCCAGGGCTCCAACCTAGATCTCCTGCTATCCGGGCAGGCGCATTATCCACTTATTAATCGAGCCCTGGCCGGGACAGTTAGATTTTTTATTCTATTCCTAGCATTTAATCATTTAAAATTGATGTGGAATTTGACTTCCATGACTGTGGAAATGTGAACTTAGGGACAGGACGTCCTCTCTCGTCTTCATGATAGGCAGCCCTGAAGATGGCTTACAATGTAAGCCGAAACCTTGACAGAACCCCAACTAAAATTATCTTATAGTATTTGTTTATGTTTAGTGACAGAACTTCTGACACACATAAGATAAATAGTTATTAGTAAATTATCTTTTAGGCAAAATTACTGAGTAAATAGAACAAGCTATTTCTACAATTAACAAACAAAATTAATTTATGGATAGAGAAAATAGAGAATTTTTTTAATTTCATGAACAGTTCACTTAAATTTAATAATTAATAGGAATTTTTAGCCCTTACATTGATATCAATATTTAAAAATAATAATAGTACAAGTATTTGACATCAAAAGTAGCATATTTAAATAATATTTCAAGTGATATTACAATAGTGGTTTTTAAGTTAATTATATTTTTCACTTTTTTTATTATAAGTGAATAAGGGGGAAAAAAAAGGAAATTTAATTCTTCATACATAAGTTAAGTGCATTATGATTTTTAGCAAACATTGAGAACTGAAGATGGATTTGAAAATATAAACATTTTAGAGACAGTATTCATTTATGTTTTATGACAGAACTTCAGTCACACATATACACAAATATAAACTATTCTGAATCAAATTCATTCAAAGCATAAATGAATTGACTAATAAACTTAATGTGGCATCCAATGCTTTATGTAACTAAAATATACCTCTTTCATTTATTTATTAGATTCTAAAATAAAAATGATTGATTAGTAGACCTACATCTAAGAAGAAGGAAAACAATATATATATTTATCTAAAAATATATTAGAACTATTAACACTGAAACAGGTATGAATAAAATTGAAGCTATAGAATAATATGCAACAGAATTATATTTTACACTTATTATGTCTAATACTTTTTTTTTATTAATGCTAATAATAACAAAGGTATTAATATTTTAAATTTTGGTTTCCTTCTAAATCTATTGCCCTCGATCGATTTCAACCGCAAATATTTAACTCAGCTGTACTACTCAGCTGCTATACTAATCAGCTGTCACTCTTTCATGTTCAACAGTGACATACCTAATTTTGTGACAGAACTAAAAACCGTGGCCTGTAGTATTAACACGCATGGGAACACTCACATGTGCATTGCCACTCATGCACACACACAATAGAGAAGCTGAGATCATTAATAAAGCTCTTATTCCATTCAGAATAATTGAGAATGCCAAATTGTTAGAAAGTTAGGGAAGTTTCTACAATAAAAGGGACAAGACAAACAAAGAGAGGTAGTGATAGCGATGCATTCACACACCACATTTTATCATTCTTTGGACATAGCATAAAAATGGTTTAAATTATCCAATTTTGACTAAACTAGCCACAAGATTTAAAAGCTGGCAAACTTTTTTAAAATGAACAAGGGTTGAAAATTTTAATAAAAACAATTGAACTAAGAACGTATCATAATTAAAGCACGCACCCATGCACACGCGCGCGCGCACACACACACACACACACGTTGAGAAGGTATAGTAATCAATAAAAATTTAATAGGTTAGCTGTAATTTCTCTAAATCTTATCACATCAGAACATTATATGCTTGCCAGTCAGTTGCAGCGTAAGAATATTCTGATTTTTTTTCGAACAATTTTATTGAATTTAGATGGCAGTTAAATCATGTCTCAAGGCCCAATGAATTTTCAGTTTCTGTAAACAGAGAACCAGTGTTCAACAGGTATGAAGTTTTAAAAATAATTGTCTGTCACCTATTGTTTCATATTCACTACCAGACTTAACAATAATTTAAAAAAAAAAAATTATCTGATTTTTTATTAAGATTGCAGTAGTTGACTGGTAAGCAAACAAGTCACAGACAGAAAAAAAAACTTTCGTGATTTTTGAAATATTTAATATATATAATATTAATACATCAAGTAGAATTTATAATGTTCTTGTATTGAATGTAGGTAGAGTCACTAGTACGTTTGCACTAGTTAGTTTCAAAGCTTTTTACTTTCTTAACTTCATCTTATACCAAAGGTAATGAGACGATTGATTGAGATAGGCAAAAACAAATCTATAAAATAGATTTTTGAAAATTTTTTGATTTTTTAAATAACTTTTGACCTGTCCAGAACCACAATACACATTATTTTGGAAACTGTGCCATTTGCGTATAAGTTCGCGCACGCGATCGTGGTTGTGCACGTGGTTGATGTGAAAGAGCAAAACTAAGCCCGGACAACTCCTTGAATCATTAATAAATAATTTGTAGGATGATTCAGTATAAAGTTATGGGCAAATGAAAATATATGAAAACGGGTGAACTTTTAAATTAAATGTTAGCCTCCCATTCAACCACTTAAAGTCATGGATAAAGGGTTATCTGCTGTTTGCCTTCCCATTCTAAACATTTATGGCTAAGGGCAAGCTTTTAATTATAAATATTTTATTTGGTTGTGGTTTTTTATCCCACGTAAATTTTAAACAATTAATGAGAGGGAATAGAATTAAAAAAATCTATCTGTCCCAGCCAGGAATCGAACCTGGATCTCCTGCTATCCGGGCCGGTGT
>KZ807675.1:103492-127976 GCA_000696205.2 Oncopeltus fasciatus | reverse complement strand
ACCATATTAATTTGATGCTGTTTACATTCTGTCTTGCACAAATATTGTAGAACATACTTGAGATTTTCCAATTTGTCCTTCATGGAACTCAACAATAAGTTATGAATTATCTATCTTTATTTGACAATTCCGGAAAATAGAGCGTCAACTGATTTATATTGCATACATATGTATAACTTCTCTAACATAAGATACATATATGAACAATTGATACAAATTTGTCGCGTAGACATTGTCACATAGAAACTGTCATGATCCTAAACTGAATATTACGTCCACAACACAGAAAATTTATATAAAAAAACAAATGCCTTTTCTAAAAGTTCCCATTTCCTTCGTAATAAGATAAATTTCCTATTCCTGGAGGCTTTCTAACCAAGCCTGAGCTGTTGAAACTGCGACGTCAGGGGAATTCGGGGGCTGATATATGCCACAAAGGCAAATTAGTTTATTTAATAAAAGGAAACGCAAAGGAAGAATACACAGGATCAATGTAATTACACAATTTCCCGTGTCAGCATCGGCTGTTTGCGTAATCGGGGTGAAGCCAAGAGAACGGCTTTCCGGGATTTGGTAGGAGCCGAAAAGGCCTGCTGATACATTCCTGCTTTACATACCTGGCAATGAAATACAGAATCCAGGCTACATTATTGGGGGGAATACATTCATTAGAAATGATTACAAATATTTACAATGGTATTGAGATTTGTGTGAGATTTGGTGCCCAAATCAAACAGTTCAATGTAAATCTAAAATGAGTTATTAACTCGCCAAAATAAATAGAATTAGGAACATTTTCTTGTTTGCGTCTATGAAAAATAACTCCCTAATTAAATTAATAATGTAAATTAATTAAATTATTAATGTTTATCTAGTTAGGGGTGCAACTTAACTGATTCAGTTTTAAGATTGGCCTATGGTTTTCGAGTTGATAGGATAACATGGCAAATAAAAATGATCAAGCTATTAAGAGTGCTATGAAGACTCAGATACTTTTCGATCTTACTAAGGAGAAGAAAAAATATGGGTCGTTCAAGTATATACATATAAACGTCTATGTGTTTCACTTCGTGCTCAAGCGTCCTCAATTTTTAAAATAATTACCAAACTCGAATACCGTTCGGCAGAAATCTTTTGAAGGGTAGAGGGGTAGGGGTTTAAAATGAAACTAAAATTTAAACGGGTCTCCTACTTTCCGGGCATGTATGATTGCAAGTATGCTTAGATCGGAAAGCATACTTGCTCGGAGAGCAGGAGATCCGGGTTNTATATATACCTATATATATATATATATATATATATATACATATTTATTTATTTATTTAGTTATTTCAAAGCCATGGAGCAGAGCACAAATTCAAACTTGCCGCGCCAATGGTATACTCAGGCCTTCAGCCTTCATTAATTATATGAGATATCTTAATGAATTCCTCATCAATATTTATCAATTTTCTTTTAATAAGGAGTGATTTACAATAGAAAATCCAGCTGATTAGACACTCTGGCTGGGCACAATTGTCCTCAATTCTTGTCCCCACTCTGGCATTGATACGAAACTTGTCAATGATGACTGGTTATTTATAGCTTTGCTATAGGCCCAGTGCATTCCTCTGTGCTCTCATCACGTCTCCGCTAACTTTGCCTTGGCTTATTGCTGCCAGCATCTCTTAACTGGACTCTTCATGGCATAAGATAACGTATCGCCTACTCTCCCTTTTTTCATTGGCATTTCAGAGGTTTCTTTTTTTTTAGTAAGTGTCATGACTCTTTCAACCACTTCTGGCATTGGAGGGAGGAGCTATCTACAAGTTGCCATCCCATTCTAAACATACATGGCTCTGGACAAGCTCCTATTTATCGATGATAGCTAGCCGGTGGCGAAATTAGTATTCGTGACGTTAGGATTGCGAGACCCGAAAGGATTCCACGATCAATCCCCCCCCCCCCCTCACAGTGTGAGGTTAGATTACCATCCATTGAAGGCATTTTTCGTTAGTTTTAGAGAATTCCACAAAGGTACTAGGTAGCTATTTAATGGGTGCCAAATGTATTCAAAATGAAAAAGAGAGATGGTTAATTTATTCAGCTATCTTAATACATAGTAAATGAACATATTGTTAAAGATTAGGGAAGTAGGTTGCGTGAAGACCAGACCTGTACTGGAAGGGGGCAATTGAAGGATGCATTTGTTTCCTCTGTCTTGGAAAGGAATTTGGCTTACTTGAAATATTAATATTTTATTAATTGACATTTTATTTTTGTTCTTTGAAATTGCATATTTTATTCTGCTTTCTTCTTCAGGTTGGTAATTTGTTCATTCTCTTAAACGCCCATTATTAAGCATTAAGAAGGCATATAAGAAAGCTGTACTGAAATTAGCATGTCTGTTTAGTATGAAATATAAACAGTTAAATTATACCTTCCTTTCTTTGCAACGAAAATTATTTTAAATAGTTATCAAAGTTAAAATCCAGGTTTACGTTATAACCATCATATTACTTTAAATTTAAAAGAAACACGGAGCTTTAAGGTGTTTAAAAAAAAATGTTCAATCCCTCTGAATTTTAAATATTCATCAAAGATGATTTTCTCGCGTTAGTGTAAGTTTGACACATACTTTCAACTGGCCGACAGGCCAGCCTACACTCCTATTTTAACAATTTCCCCTTTCGGATGGAGAGAGAGAGAGAGAGTTGAAATAAAGTAAACAGAGTTGGGGAGTTGTGGAGGGGGCCGAGGCCATCTGCATCCCATCGAAGTCTTCTCTCAAAACAAACAGGTAACATCTTGGTCTTCCAGGCCAGAGCGTACCTCTGAATCCTCAATCATAGGAGTGTGCGCGCACTCAACAAACACACCTCTCAAGGAGGAAATTTATTACGGAGGATTTATAGTCTGCTATAAACGGCTTGCTCCAACCTAACATGTATTCGAAAGGGCGAAAAGGTGAAAGTCAGTGGAAGAGTTCACCCTAAGATACTTCAAAGTGCGGAGAATTTATTATTTAATCCTGACGTATACATTCCCATCCATCTGTTTCACCTACTATCTTTCTCCAAACACGAAATTTTGAAAACTATCCAATAAAGAATTGCTTTCAATAGCCAAAATCAATTATTTTCATCTAATTATTGAACTGATTTATATCGGGATTATTTATATATTTGATGTACAATTTACCTATTTACTTTCTGTATTCGTACCAGCTGTACTCACTGAACTCGTCCGTAGCCAGGCAGGAATGCGTCCTGACCCCCCAAGACACCAGCTCAGGAAAGTGCGGTCTTCAAGTCCTTTCCCCCAGGACTACTTATATCAGTCCGCCAGTCCGTTATGTGTTTGACTTTCGCGTTCGAGATACCATTGCGTTTCAATCTCCTTGGCCGGGGGCTCTGAAACCTCCACTGCGGTTATCCATTATTCTAACTGGGGACCTCGAATCATATTCAAGCCCGTTATAAAGTGCCGGTGACTTTCTGCAGTAAATTCGTATGTGGAAGTCCGACATGATTAGACTGCCTCCTTCATTTCAGCCTTTCCCAGTTTCCTGTGAAAAATGTTCCTAATTTTTAAGTAAATTTCTCGAGCGAGGTATGATATATTTGTACAATATTTGTGTTACATATATCACTTGTATTTTAAACTCAGTAGTCATCTACAAACATTCTTAATAATAATAATATCTATTATAGTAAATACTATTTTTTTAAATCTGTTCTGATAGAGTATATTTTCGTCTTTAAAATTAATACTTAATTTTATTTGAATCTATTGCCATAGTTTATTGGCACCACATAAAACTCATACCAGTAATTTTTACATTATATTATGACCAGTCATACTCATTATGAATTAGGGCTTTTTTATTTTATATTTTTTTCCCCCACTTCTTCAAAACTACTTACTGAGTACTACTACTTTCTACAAATAAATTTCGATAGGGATATCTGTCCCTCCTCTACAATCTACAAAATACATCATATATATTACACACACACGTATATGTGAATATTATGTATGTATGTATATTAACATTATGTCAGAAGAAGCCTCTATACTCTGGTACGTGCCATAAATTTCAGACAGTCCAAATTCCAATTTTTTCTACATAAAATCAATAAAGAATGAAAGAACATTAACTAGGAGGTAAATTTGTTGACCCGCAAGTTTGAAGATGAGATGATTATCAGGAATTCGGTCCTAGTAGTACCTAGACTAGTAGTAGACTTGGTAGTACTACAAAGATCGAATTCCTGATAATCATCTCTTCATGAAAGGACATTTGTAAATCAATATTTGGATTCTGTAAGAAGCATAAATCGATAACACGTGGAGAACTGAAAAGAGGAAACTAATAAAACTTCGCAGCACACTATAGATGTTGGCAACAGCATATAATGGAAACGTGGAGCTGGAATTCAACAATTTGTCCAGCAGTCTTCACTTTTCCGTGATGAGCGCCATTCGAAGCTAAGATGGCTCCTAACACAGAGAGAGAGAGAGTAATGGGGTGAGGAGTGGGGGGTAATCTGGTATGTAGAATACCTCTTCGTCCTTCAGAACGAGCTGTACGTGTGAGAGCCGTGGTGTAAAGTCGGCGAAGCTCCTCACCGCAAACTCAACTTCAGCAGACTTCTTTCCGAACGCAGAATGTTCGTTCAAGTCTGCTTTCGCTACAGAGGTGTGCATTTGGCTCCTACTTATCCAGCCTGCTAGGTGTCTTCAATATTGCAGTGCTTAGTGTATGTATCATATAGTTGTATCTGCTCCATAGAGCATAATTAAAGAGGATCTTTGGGGCACCAGGCTAGCTCAGGGGATCCGTACGGGTCTCGCAATCCTGACGCCGCGGGTTCAAATCCCGCCCAGGTCAATCTTTAATTTATAAATAGAAGCTTGTCCTGAGCCATGGGTGTTTAAAATGGTTTGGCGACCTGTAGATAGCCCCTCCCTCCAATGACTCTAAGTAATTGCAAGGGAGGCTAACACAGAATATAATAAAAAAGAAAATAATTTATTAGGAGGAAATTTTTGGATGTTTGCTAAGTTTGCTAGGTTAAGGAGCTAGGCTATATCACATGCTCTCACAAACAAGTAACGCTCAGCTACCAAAAGAAAATACGATTTGAGTAACCATGCGACCAATAACTTATTTCTCTTCTTATAGAGAGCTGAATTTTAAAGTTAAATATTGAGTGGTTGTGCCGTGGTCCTTATTTATTCTTCCAACCATTATTCATTATATGAAATGATACTTCAAGCAAATTTTCCCATGGGGAAATCAAGTTATTTACGATGGTACTATGACCGACTTATGAAAAAATTCAACGTATCTTCTCCGTACATACATTGCAAATGCTAAAAATAGGGTCCGTTAAAATTGTTATATATATATACACACACACACACGCATAATTAATTAATGGCTGAAATGTAAAGGGGTGGAAGAGGTGAGAAGGGGAGGGGGTTAAAGCGAACCAAAATTTCACAATAACGATGAACATGAAACGCTTGTATTATTACCCAGAACATACTTTGGACAAAAGGAATTGTCACCTATTTTCAAGAAAAGCACCAGGACATAACCTTATAATAAAAGAGTTAGTCAACGAAATACCATATATAGAAGTAGTATTTTAAGCAACACTGCTTGGTACAATTCTCCGAACAAACTATTACTACTACAATGAAAATATTCGCACATATTAATGATATCCAATACAAATAAACCAGAACACAATCCTTCTTAAAGGCCTTTCGGTCTCATTTCTTTACTTTCCAAGTAAGTTGAGAAATTATAAACATCTAACTTATGAGGCAGAAGAAGTTTATAAATAATTGATATTTTATGATAATTCCTGACCTCAAGATTATTCCCCAATTTTCATTTCGAAAATTTCAATTCAACAACCCAACAACTTCACCGTGACAGACCACAAATACATTAACGAGCAGCCCTGGAGTACCTCAAGGTTCAACATTGGTCCCATTCCTTTACTTAATATACACACACGCTAACTCAACAGATCCAACACTCACAGCGTGATTCGCAGAAAGCGCGGCCATATAGCATACCACACGCATCGCTCGTCATACAAGAATACCAGAGCAAAATGTGGAAATGGCCCACTCCCTGGAAGATACAGGTTACTTCCTGAAATCGCAAAACATCACTTTGACACGTAAAAAGCAAAGTTTGCCCACCAAATTTATATCAACCAGTCACTAAGGAACGCAATTCGGGGATGACACTTGGTCGACGACTTACATAGTGCTATAAACGGAATAATTTCCAAGTACTTTTAAAAATCAGATAATTATTTTTTTGTATTAAAAACTTAAACGTGCTTTTCTTGATTTTTGTATTTAATTATTGCTTATATAAAAAAAGAATGAATTCGTTAGTGGTTGAAGTCGGAAGATTGGGAGGAGTAGATAAGAGAAGTATCAATATATGTAATTCTCCTCAAAATAACATTTTCGCCCGCTTAACAAATTTCCATTGATTATTAATGTCAGGGTGGTATCTAATTATCTTAAAATACCATAGTTTACGCTGCTAGTGAATTTTGCTTATCACTCGACATGGGCACAACCAATCGTTTTATGCTTCAGAGATATTTAGGAATGTGTACGGGAAAGTCCCTCGATACCGTCAATAGTGAATGAACGTGAATCAGAGAGGGCTGACAAGTCGAAGGGAAAGTCTGCGGTACCTGTTCGCAGAAAATGGCTGACGTGACTGCGGAAGGTCACGACCCCTTTGCCTCCGGAGGAATGCCATGCTACTATCCCCATTCAGGGCCTTATCAGTGCTTATCGGACCGGGCTGTCGGATTCCCCTCTTAAGTGTTGTGGACATCACCGACTAGTATAGCTCTGTAAAAGTCATTGACCAATCATTAGGGCGAGAGGCTAAAACATTCTGACAACTCCGCACTCTATTGAAAATGGCTGAGATCATCTCTGTAATAGTAAATTTAGGAATCCAGGATGTATAGCAATTCGATGATGAAACGCTAACAATTTATAAATAAGTCTAATAAAACATAATTTGTCGATGAACTGTCAACATTGTCATACCAGAAATATAGACTATTTTTTTTTTTTTTAATCACTGAATAAGCTATTACAATAGGTTGCTTAGAATAAGGTTGGGGTTAGAATAGAATCAAACATTTAAATTATATGTTAGAAGAAATAATACTAGTAACATTTAAAACGTAACAAAGGAATCATTTCATTTTCTAACTACAATAATAAACAAATAATGAGATCAAGCCTGAAAAACAAAACCGAAGAAATAAAATTTAGATATAATTCTCTAAGTTATTAAAACACTTTCGCCCAGTATAATTAGTAACTGTCTGAAAGATATAGAGAGATAGACGTATTTTAAGTTCAAAGAGAGAGTTTGTTGACCGTAGATATTATTCTAAGATGATTTTAGTTGGGGTTCGGTCGAGGTAGGCTACTACCTCGACCGAACCCCAACTAAAATCATCTTAGGACGTATTTTAAGTTATTTTCAAAGGAAAGTTTGTTGACCGTTGTTAATCAGGAGGAGGAGATAGTCGGGGTTCGGTTAAAGATTTATTATTAAATAAATTTATTTAGCACCTCGACACCGCGGTTTAGAACACGCAATTCGTGATTCTACCTTCGTTATCCCATAGCCCTGAAGAAGGCATGAAATTCAGAACAAAACGTTGGCAAAAGTAAAACCATATTGGTTCACTAATTTGTTTTTATTAATATTTATTACATTGCTTATTCATTATAAACCTTTGACCGGACCCCGAAAGTTATTTCACAATTATTTTTGGTGATTTATTAGGTCTAATGGGATCCAATGGAATAAGCACTGCCTGTAATATAGAGTTCATATCATTAGGGGATGAAAACACATATCTGAAACATCGAGAGCATTTCTTGGTTATAACTCCATGTTAAGGTTGATAATTATTATCCCCTAAGAGTTGCAAAACATCTGAAAGAATGGGATATAAAAGATAAGAGGGAGTAAAGTAAAAAGGATCAAAACGCTAGGGGAGGGAAGGGAAATAGGTTAATTTGACAGTTGGCGAAGGGAAAGCGGAGGTAGGTGGTTGCGATAGGGGGACCAAGTAAGGAAACCCACCTGGCGCCGTCGGCACCCGTGGAACGACAGTGCTAGGTGACATTTCTTCACTGCGAAACATATGGGGGAAAAGTGGGTGCGAGTTTTGAAGGCTTTGGATTCACGGCTAGAGCTGACCGGCGGTAAAGGTAAGGGATGGCGAAACGCTAGCAGTCCGTCACGCAGAAACTCCACTAAGCACATTTCTCATGTTTGGTTAAAGATGGACTTACACTAGAATAATGAACTATCATACCTTCTATTATCCGTCTTCATTGGTTTCTGCAAACCATCTTCTGTTGGCGAGCGCTTTCGGACATTGTCCGTCTTCTGGCCGAATACATGCGTTCACTGTCACTGTCTGTATTCAACTGCGTTTGTATTCTGTGGGTTAGTTAGAACAGGTATAGCTGTAACGGTCGCTTTGTCGGCGATAAGGTCTGTCACACACGCGAGTTATACGGGTCAGAGTCCATTATTCTAGGTATTGGTTGAGGCAGGGATTAGTTGTAATTTCCTTTGTTGAGGTGTTCTAAGTGTTCCGAAACTTTTTTGAAAAATGTGTTTGTGTTTGATAGTGTCTGCCTATGGGTTATGCTGTCTTATGTCTTTTTGCGTTGTTATCGATTTGTGTTTCGTCTGTTCGTTTACGTTTGTGCATTCGTTTTAGTAATAGTAACGGTCTAAATATGGTGTCAGATTGTGTGTTAAGTTGTTCGTTAATAATGTTGTTGTCAGTGGTCCTTGTTTTGTAGATTTCCATGTTTTCTAAGATGTCCATATTACAGACCTTATCGCCGACAAAGCAACCGTTACAGCTTTACCTGACATACCCAAATAACTCACAGAATACAAACGCAGTTGAATACAGACAGTGACAGTGAACGCATGTATTCGGCCAGAAGATGGACAATGTCCGAAAGCGTTCGCCAACAGAAGATGATTTGCAGAAACCAATGAGGACGGATAACAGAAGATATGATAGTTCTGTATTCATTGGTGATCTAAATAACCTTTTAGATTATTTACTAGAATAAATGACTTCGTTCTTCTTACAAGCTGAAAAACTTGTAAGAATTGCTGATGACTGCCTGTAATAGGTTATGGGATATATGTACAACCTTCCCAGCTACGTGCTTAGATATTTACCGTAATAATAAGTGCTTTTCGTAAAACTGTTATAGAATATAAATTTAAAAAATTGAACTGTCCAACTACAATAACCAATAAACTCATTAGAAACAATAATTAAAACGAAGATATTACGTTTATATTTTCCAAATAAAAACCCTTTCCCTCTCTTTTCAAGTAAGAAAAAATTAATTAATTCAACCGCTTGCAATAGAGACAAAATACCAAATTATTTAAAATATGGAAACCCATCCAAATCTCGAAGATACATATCTTAACGTTTTCCTTAATATGTGTTTTCAAAAATATTTTGTAAGTAAACTAAGCATAGAGTGTTCGACAATTAAAGAGCTGTTTAAGAACTGAGTATAACTATACTACCAGTAAAAATAAATGAAAGCCTCTTATAATTTAGTTATGTATATAGTGAACATCAAACAAAGACAATAAAAATGAAAAAAACTTTATATAGACCATCATTCGATTCAGACTACAAAACAAACAAAAATAATAAAACAGACTAGTATTGAGAACTTCATTATAGTTATTGGTCTCAGCAACTCTGTGCATGGAGAACCAATTTCTTTTGATTTCTAATAGGCTATTTTTACTGGTTATCTTAAAGAAATTACACTCCTTATTGAAATCGGAAAATTTAAGTCCTTAAAGTTGATTAATGGTTTCAAAACTTAAAATATTGAAGGCAGTGAGAAGAACCAGATCAAAAAATCTCTTAAAACACCCCTCGCTAAACACAAAGCTAATTTAAGCACAACTTTTTCACGTTTATGTTTCATATTCGAGCAATTCTCCTTTGTTTAGCTAACACAAGCTCAATAAAATAAAATAAAAATTAAAAAATAACCGATTGTAGGAATCAAAACTGATTACACCAAATCAAAATACGCCACTTAGATGATAGAGATATTAATTAATATCTTACTCAACCTACTAGCCAACTTAATTGTTTCTCAAAATTCAAAATAAATAAATAAATATATATATTTAAGTTAGATGATTTTAGTTGGGGTTCGGTCAAGGCAGATCCGAAAAAAAAATACAAATAAAAAAAAAACTGTATTTTTTAAAAAGATTATCTGCCAACGTTTCGGCTTACATTGTAAGCCATCTTTAGGGCTGCCTATCATGAAGCCAAAACGTTGGCAGATAATCTTTTTAAAAAATACAGTTTTTTTTTAAAATCTACCTTGACCGAACCCCAACTAAAATAATCTAATAATAATATCTACGGTCAAAAAACTATTCCTTTGAATATATATTTAAGTTGTTTCTGAAAATAAAAGAATCTTGCATTTTTTGAGTATTCTATACGAATGTGTTAGAAGTAGGAGAAACGAGAAAAAAAGAAGAAGCAATTTTAGGATATTTATCCATAACTTTTTATATAAAAATCTAATGCTCCTAATGAGGTATTCATGGGCTTCTTCCAACGATTTATTATAATTTGATGGTATTAGAAATTTTCCCTCTCCACAGCTCCTCAATATAAAGACGGAACATTCCTCATATTTTAAAGTACCATTAACTGATATTGGTTAACCTTATGGTAAATGATTGTAAAATACACGAACAAAAGTTATTCCGTTTAAATGAGGCAGATAGTTGAGGTTGAATTGAGTAAAAAATTTATCTGATATATCCTTCTAGGTTTTGTGGGTAGCGGACTCCATCGTGGGCATAGTCTAACCCCCCCACCCNCACACCCTGAACAGTGGGACTTTCTCAGCGGATCGAATGGCCATCGCGACGACAATGAAAGTTGACTGACAGGTCAGCCTTGCACTTTCATTAGATCCGTTACCGGGAGCCAGAAAATGGTAACGACTCTAGCCGTCCGAGACACGATCACCAGAAATGCCACGTCCCTGGGAGTGGAAAAACTTTCACATGGTAACTTCATGTAGTTATCCAGCTTGGTTAAGTGAGATTACTTTCTAAAGCACCGAGATTGGTTCCTTGACCAGGAATTGTACACTCGGCAATAAAGTGGAAAAGAGGTGCAAACCACCAAAAGTTAAAAATAAAACCATAAAACTATTTTAGAATGACAAATTTTAACTATATTTTATTATTATTCTACTTTTTAAAAAATGACTTTAAGCTAACATTCATTTATAAAAGCACATAATTAACATTTTTCCAATTTATAAAATATTAGTACTATGAATATAGTTATAATAACAATGTAAATATAAATGTCATTAAAAAAATGACATAACAGTCAATGAAAGAAGCATAAGTTAAATACACAAAAATATAATTAGAAAATTCTTCTTTATTACGCCATATAATTCACTGGCATAGAATTTTATATGAACCCTATTCTGTGTAAATGAATAAGAAGAAGGGAAAAAAAAAAAAAAAAAAAAAAAAAAAAAAAAGAAAAAAAAAAAGCGAGATTAGTAGAGCACTCGGTACATAAAATAATAAAGAAGTAAGTGTTTTGATATTTGAGATCCTGAAGAGGCGTTATAAAACTAATAACTAAGTGCTGTTGTTATAGGATTCATGACACGCAAAAAAAAAAATAAATAAATAATAGGGTTATCAAACAATAATACTGCGCAATTATTATATATTTTTTTCTAATTGCTGAGCGCTTTCAGGCTCAATGATTCCATTTTCGGAGCTCAGCCATCTTATAATTCCTCCCTTGGTAACTCAAGGTGCACAAAAAAAAAAAAAAATTAACTAGAAGAATTAACTAGTTAATTAGACTGACCCAAAAAAAACAACAGAATTATCTAATAAGAGTTTTGATGTTAAACATTCAGCCATTACGTCCAGAACATAGTTTTACAAAGTTAGGAAGGTGGTGGATAATTCTTTGATATAGTCTCAGGTAACAAATATTTGTCTTTCATAAGAAAATTAGGCATTTCTTATTTAAATACGAAAATAAATGTAAAGATCATCCACGAGATAAATGAAGCTAACAGGAGTGCACACGTTTTATATGCCTTATATGAGTAAATATAGTTTCTTTAATGTAACAGGCTATATATAAATACATGAATATTTTAAAAGTCGTATAAAACAATTAGAGAAGGATTAGGATTAGGATTAGGATCAGGTTATAGGGCGATCAACATCATGGTTATTACGCCCAGACTGTTACAATTAGAGAAGGTTTACCTGAACCCAAAATTTTCAGGAGGTTTTAAGCCAAGCTTGTTGGTGAGCAAAATTCTTTTCATCTATTGAATTAGAATTATTAGCTAGGAGGGAAACTGAATGGATGGGAGGGATCAATAGACTGTTTATAATTTAGTGGTAAGTTAAAGTTCATAAAATTATGAGATCTTGGAGGATAGGGCTTAGCAAGGTTAGACAAAATGAAAGACAGACTAAAAGAAATGCAAGGTTAAGACAAACCATAAATATGTGAAAAGACAACAAAAAAGATAAGTTTTGGGGACGAGATAAATAAGAAGCGGTGGTGAGGGGTCAGTGGGACGGCGTACTGGCAGATTACCAAAGCCTGGCCATTAAGATAAACACACACCCATTTGTCCCATGTCACAAGAGACACTGCCCCCAGCTCTCCGATACCAATAGGAATAGGTCCCACAGATTAGTGGAGAGGATACAGCGCTACCTAGCACTGGGATAGGATTCCTTCAGTCTACTGACAGAGACTTCACTAGAGATCCTCATGACAACAGTGGTGCATATGCATATAGCCAATATCAGATGGTTTGATAACTAAGCACTCCCCCAACCAAATTATTTCAACAAAGGGGTTGCCGCAGTCCAATCATTGCCTTTAGAAAAGTCAGGAGAAAAGGAAAGGGATTCTGACACATGTCAAAGTGAGTAAAGCAGGCAAGAAATTGGAGGTTAGGAATTTAAAGTGTACAGAGTACTACTGAAGTTTCTAATATAATCAAATGGAGAGTTTGTTGACCGTAGATATTATTCTAAGATGATTTTAGTTGGGGTTCGGTCGAGGTAGATCCAAAAAAACACAAATAAAAAAATGTATTTTTTTAATGAAGGATTATCTGCCAACGTTTCGGCTTACATTGTAAGCCATCTTCAGGGCTATCATGAAGATGAGAGAGGACGTCTTGTCCCTAGGTTCACATTTCCATGACTGGTTATTTTCTAATATAATCTTTTTTTTTTCATTTCTATTTTCTTTTTAAATTATTAATTAATTATTTTTGATTAGCCAAAGGGTCTTTAACTGCCTCTTATGTGATTGGCAGTCCTAAGACAAATAATTAAACCTGTCATATACCTCATAAACATATCTGGATACCCAATCGGGTAGTTCTTCAGATGCAAGATGAAGGGTCTTGCTCCCAACCGCTGCTAACTTTCTTAAAAAATATACCAGCAGTAGACTAACGGACCGAGAGGCTGACCTAGAAGAGGAGGTTAGGAATTTATAGTATTAATAATAATAAAATATCTGAAAAGAGAGAGGGATGCTTTATATCCAGAACCATTAGCAAGTAGATAAAAAATGCCAGATGATGGCACCTATATTATGTCACACTTCATAGAGTGGTCTTGCGTAATTGTGAAAATGACAGTACGACAAAAGCATAAAGAAGGAAACAGTGAAGACATGAACAAACGATATAACAGTCTCCATTAATTTAATCTTGGTCAATTTAGTCCTATTCCTTATTTTTGTACTAAATCATAATCTTCAAGTTATATAATAGATGAGAAAACATTTAAAGGTTATCTTGTACGAATGTTTTATCAATTTTGAGATAAGAAAATCAAAGAAGCGGCTCATCAATAACACTTAAACGTCAAATTATGGCAGTTTGTGAGATGAACACACGACAGACATGAAATCTCTAAGGAGTTTATCTTATCTCTCCCAATGTTTCAGAAAGGTTCGAAGACCTAAAATAAAAAATAAAATTTATTTTTATTTTAGGTCTACCAACCTTTTTTCATCACTACTTGAGAACTCATTAGGCTGTCACTTTTAAAGCATGCGTGCCCCTACAAGACCTCAGAACTTGATTGATGAATCAATTCTGGCAAAATCAAATTTAAAAAAAATATACGGCCTATTAAAAAAAGAACTTAAGTTTGCAGCTAAAAGTATTTAGATTTTTACAAAAATAGTTTTAATAATGGCTGTTATAGAGGAGAAATACAATCAAAGACTGGTAAGTTATTTCCAAAGGTAATAGACTAGAAGCATAGAATCCCCTTGCTTGAATGAATAAGAAGGAAGTTTATATTCAAGCTTTCATGATAAGTATTGAGTTGAAGCAGCTAACCCAAAGCAGCGGTAGAAGCCTGTCCAACAAAATAAGATTCCTTTATTGCGATATCCAGTAATCACTGGCTGCTGGCTGAAGACGAGAGTGAAAGGAAGACGTTGTCGACAGAGCCATCATCCCGGAGACGTGACTGTCACCCATCCCCCCCAGGGCCCGCTTTAAATTCACAAATTCTTCCAGAGATGCCTGTCAATTTCAGGAGAAGGAGAGTCCGTAAGAGGTCACGGCCAACTTGGCGTTGCTGAAACAATGACAGGCTGGCATAACCGACAACTTGTCACCAGTAAACTGTTAAGTGCGCACGCAAAGAAAAAGTTGTCCTAACTTTCTGCTAATTTCCTTTAAACCCCTTAGTATTTTAAAGTCTTCATTGAGCCCACAACTTCAAAAGACAAAGAATATTCAGAAGACAATACTTAAGAAAACAATGCAGACTTCACAGTACTTAAGTGTACTTATTGCACCTGATATTCTATCACGATGCCCAAAAGCCCAAACCACTTTGACTGCTTCCTATCCACTAGTTAGCACAAAATTCTCCTTACCTTATTGTACGAATGACAATAAACAATGTTTCTCTTCTTCATTTTATTCAGATTACCCGGTCCTCTGTCCGATTTTTACCGACCTCTCTTCCCATAAAGAAATAATATTTTCTTTTAAATTCCTCATTAAAAAATTTTCACCTCCTCCAGCTCCCGTTCTTGCATTGTTGCTCAGATTTCAAGCTGAAATGTCTACTATTTCCCTAAAAGCTTCCTCTTTTTTCCATGGAATCCGCAATAAGGTTTAACTGCAAAAACCGTCCCTAATCAAAGAGGATCGTCAAATACTATTACCATAAATTCATCATTTTTCTCTTAACATATTTTAGACATACCCCTTAGCATTACCTAAATTTAAAATTCTAACATTATAAGTAGCTTCTTTTCTGATGTGAACCACTATTCTTCGGACAATTTCTTTCGAATGTGATAAGAGATCTTGATGAATTTATTAAAATTAGATCATGTTTCCTCTTTCATAACATAATAAAAATATTATAAATAACCAAATAAAACAAAAAAATACTGAAAAATCCCGTACACTGACTTATTACTTATTTATTGTACACTCATTTATTTTATAATTTTTATACGCAAATCCTTAAATGTCTTAACAGTAATTTAAAAACCCCCCCAAAAAAAACAAAAACAAAAAAAAACACGTACAACGAGTTTTCCTCATTGCGTTGAACGCATTTACCATCCTCAGTATTGAGTGATTCCTCTGCAAGTAGGTCCTAACCAAGCGAACTTAAAATGTTATATTAATTTGTTTTCTAAGAAAAATACATTAAAATTCAAATAATGAATTTAATACAAAAGATTAGCTTACAGGATTGGCAGAGAATAGTGACAATAAACCCACTCAATAAATAATAAGGCTATTTCCACATGCTTTACCGAAATAATTTACAGAATGAAGAGAGGATTGTCTGGAATTCAGTCATGGCAGCTGAACAATTAAAGAGTCCCTCTCTCTTCCCATTACCCTACTTGTCTTGATGAAGGCTTGAAATTCAGGCCGAAACGTTGGATATAATAAAAACTATTTTGGTAACAAATTAGTTTTTAATTGTTCAACTACCATGACCGAATTTCCGACAATCCTATCTTCATAGAACTTTCATTCCACTTTCATTCCGTAACTACAATTCATTCCATATTAATTTACAATATATTTTACACTGAAATAATTTTAAAATTATTTAATTATCTAATTAATATATGTATACTGAAATGAATTGATTAGAGGATATAACTATATGTTCATAGAAAATTTTCCTATTTGATACCGATGATTCTAACCTAGAAAGTTTATAGAACACGCATTAAGATGAAATAATAAAAAGTGTGGCTTCTCCACAATCCATTATTTATTTACTGCTTCAAAATTTTCGACCGTAATTAGCCATCCACAGGAGCTATAAAAGAATAGAAAATTATACGCGAAAACAAAATAAAAATATAATAAATATGTAAAATTCATAATAACTGAGACCAATTGAGGCGTTCCCGTTGAAAAGGAGGTAAGTGCTAACATCAACAGTTACTGTTGATGTTAGCACTTACCTCCTTCTCAAAGCCAAAACTGGTTGCGGTACCCCGAGTGCCATCTGTTGGAATTTTTTGGAGCCAAACCAAGACAGTTAGGAACTTACCTCTTTTTCAGGGAAATTGGCCTTGGAGCATAGATTCTTTTCTGTGAAAAAACTAATATTGCTATTTTTTGACACTTACCTCCTTTTCAACGGGAACGCCTCAATTAAAAGCCTTTCCATCGCCATGAAATGTTTAAGTCTGAACACATGGCCCGTAGACTACATAAAATAACCAGGAAAAACTTGATTTAAGGAAAGTGAAAAGATGGATGAAGAGAAGCTAATGGTTACGATATGTTTAGAAATTGAAGGGATAAGGAAAAGTTGAAAGAAGCGTGGTACTAAAAAATCCCAGAAAAGCAATGTTAAAGAGAGAAAAAAACAGTGCTGTAGACTCCCGTTCCAAGGTAACATCGCCTGTCAATAAAAGACTTGGGAGGAGACGTTTCCTCGTGGCTCGTAATAGAGTTCTTTCCCGAAGGAAGCATTTATGTAATGGTGAGAACCCGATAGAATTAGGTGAAAAATTGACGGGGTTTAGAAACCCGTATGAGGTAACCTCTAAGCAACATACTTAGTGGTTACTTCCAGTAAATCACGAATTAGTAACTGCTTCACATTGGGAATACAGGAGAAGGACTAAGGAGTAAGGACGCACAGCACACCTGGATAGACAACACAGCTTGAGAGTATTCAAATAAAGCATAACGTGAAATCTTGGGGGGTCTAATATGTTATATGCGTATTTCACATAAAGTAGATTCGTATAGGACAGTGAGGCCCGCGCTTTACACCACACAAAAGCAGGATTGTAACGCTGAAATTGCCAAGCAGACACATCCGTTATTAGAATTTTTTCTCTGAAATTAACAGAAAAACCATAATCCTTACTCAATGAAAAATAAACTTCTAAAATAGTAAAGTTAAACACTAATAATTAAAAAAAAATAACAAAGTAGCCGAGCATTATATGAAATAAACAAAGTCTAATTCAAAATAAAATTATTTCATGATGTACAATCATATAAGAGAATCTTTATAAAGGAAAGTACAGTCATAAATTAATAACTACAACATATATATTCCTTTTAAATACGACCTATCGGTATTTCAAACTTGTTTAATGCCTTGTCACGCTAACAACGTAAGCCAACTTGATTCCCTTGAGATAAATCTGATACAATAAGCCTTACTTTTTTTTTCTTTTTTTTTTTTTTAATTTGTGAGCCACTGATGTCATCCAAGGGACCTCGCCACTACAAGGACATGCGGTTGAAAACTTGATTCTCATTCAACTCAGGCGTCCTGTTCAAATATTCGTCCCCTAACAGCATACGTAAATCGGAAGAAGGAATCTGACTGTTGTAGGACTCGGCTTCCATTCTTTCTCGAAATACCTTATTCTTTATTCAGGATATATGCAGGCCAGCGCGCGTTACTTACTGCTATTCCCAGGAGAATAGTGGTGCATTATTGCAGAGCTGAAAATACTCCAAGAAGTGATTATTCAAGTCATTTTTTACTATAAACGGGTTTCTAAGTTGGGATATTGCAGGTTATGAACGTTCGTCTATCCGTTCAATCTTATCAAAAGAATTAACTAAAGATCAGTCATGCAGTTTATGTTATACTGAGGTCTTGCTGTGGACATAACTTCTAATGTTTGAAATACTTCACAAGAAATAATATTAATTAATTAAATCATATAATACTCTACAATAATAAAAGAAAATTGGAAGGTACTAAGAAAAAAGGTTTTTTTTTCTTCAATAAAGTAAAATCGATTTGTAACTACAACCCTGGTCTTATTTTTTTATTTTGAGACTAAATATAGGTCAGCATAAAATGTGCTGTCATTGTCTAGAGTTTTAGCGTAGAACAACTCTCTTAACCGCAGCTAAGTGATCAGAGGAGAACCTACATTAATCGTTTACTAACAATAAATTCTTAACATAAATAATAATTATTATCTTACATATAGAAATTGCTTTCTTGAGGCCAAGAAGCTTAATACTGGGACAACCGTCTATGTCTAATCTAGTCTAACTGAAATAAAAATATAATTTTACCAGATTGATTTTACGATGTGGCAATGTACCAAGAAATATCATAAATAGCTAAAAGATTATGTATGTTCAAAGTAGTTTTTAGGCGTCCATATGATCGGTTATGTTGTGAAAAAATTAGACCCTGAATGAAACAATGAGTTATAATGATAAAAAGAGCGCTTAATTCTTAAAAACACATTTCTTTCATGTTTCACAGACTTCCGCTTAAATGGTATTCATCTTTTCTCATATTTTCCTCGAAAAACCACACATCAACGATATAATGGATAAACTGTGAATAGGTTTTCATGATTCAAGGGATTTTTCTCGTCCATAAAGAATTCCGATTTCCATAACAACAAACTCTATTAGTAACTGAAGAATGTTATATTTATTAGATCATTAAAAGAGTTGTAATTGAGAATATTTGTATTAATAGTTTCCTTCGAAATAACATTGAGTATTTTGTATTTACCATTTCATCTTCCGGGTTGGACCGAGTCAAATTGTTGTTATTTGCCGAGCTTTCGCACATCATGTGATGGCTTCTTCAGGGCTGAAAAGAGAATGAGAGTTGTAAAGAGAGATTTTTAAAAATCCAGATGGTATATATTTACCATGTTTTATACACCAGGTGGTGTATAACCCCGGCTTTGTCCCGTTCCTTGGAAGTCTGCCTTCCCATTGGCTGATATAGTGTTCTGGCGGCTGGTCTCTGGAGTAGTCAGGTAGCTGGTCACTGATTGGTTGGATCCTCTTGTCAATTAGCGCTGGTTTCCAGTTTTTGCTCAATCTGTATCCGTCTTCTCTGTTGATATTTTTCGGATTCTTGGTTATTTCGATGGCTTCTCTGATGGTTCGTCGATAGTAGTTGCTTTCCCGGGCCAGTATTGAGGCGTCTTCGAATTTGATGTGGTGGCAGGTGTTGGCGAAGTGTTCTGCTAGAGCTGACCTTTCTGTGCGTCCGTGTTTGATGTCTGCGATGTGTTCTTTGAGACGTGTGTCTATCGTCCTTCCGGTTTCACCGATGTAAGAAGTTCCGCAGGAGCAGGGAATCTTGTAAATTCCTGGAGTCCGAAGTCCAAGTTTATCCTTAGGTTTCGGAAGGATGTCTGTTATATTTCTGTCCGTGTTGAATGATGTGCGAAAGCTCGGCAAATAAGAACAATTTGACACGCTCCAACCCGGAAGATGAAATGGTAAATACATCTGACGACCGACGAAGCCTACGTGAACATTGAGTATTTTACGAGTCGTTTCAAAATCATTATGGAATCTGAGTTCCACTTATATTACAATAAAAACTGAATCGAAATTAAATCTATTCTAATTTTTTTTATCTGAAAGTAGAGTATAAACTAAAAGCTACATCTTTCCTCAAGAATGCCGTAAAAATCTAGATTAAATTAGAGTAAAGATTAAAACACTGCTTCAGCTCAGCTAATTTTAGAGAAATGTTTCTAAACACAAAGAGAAGAGAAAGATCCCTTCTCATTAAATAACAACCCTTAACCACCAAGTCCTTTGTGGTAGAGCCACAATACCAGCCACATACCACACATGCACCTCCAATATCCGCTGAAAGGGCAATTTATAATTTTATAAATATTATTTTTGTTGAGGTATGTAATCTCACNATCTGAGTTCCACTTAATTACAATAAAAACTGAATCAAAATTAAATCAATTCTGATTTTTTCTCTTAAAATAGAGTATAAACTAAAAGCTACATCTTTCCTCAAGAATGCCGTAAAAATCTAGATTAAATTAGAGCAAAGATTAAAACACTGCTTCAGCTCAGCTGATATTAGAGAAATGTTTCTAAACTTAAAGAGAAGAGAAATCCCTTCTCATTAAATAACAACCCTTAACCACCAAGTCCTTTGTGGTAAAGTCGGCCACATACCACACATGCACCTCCAATATCTGCTGAAAGGGCAATTTATAATTTTATAAATATTATTTTTGTTGAGATATTTAATCCCACGTAAATTTTTAACAATTTTTAGTGCAAGGGAACAGAATAAAAAATCTAACTGTCCTCATGATCTCCTGCTTTCCGGGCGAAGGTTCGCTTTTCTAACAGGTTCGAGTCCTGGCTCGGACAGTTCGATTTTTTATTCTGCTCCTTTTCACTAAAAATTGGCAATTTATAATGTTTGGCAGGAGAGAAATTATTTTATCTATAAATTCCATAAATTCGACAAAGCGAAATTATAATTATAGTAGCTGTACAAAATAAAAATAAGGTGTTTTGGTATAATTCTTCAACGTTACATAGAGCAAACGAACGAAGTGTAGGTCACATCCATTTTCTAAGTATTGAAGGATAATATTGATCACTGCCGAACAAGTAACAGTTCTATAGCTAAATCCAAAAGAGGTTTGAACTAAGAACACGATAGACGATCACATTATGTGTAAGAGGTTCTAGGAAGGTTCAAGGAATGTAGCTAGAAGGTCCTGAAGCCCCTTCTATTTCGGTTAGCCAATAAGACACCTAGGACAACCGAGAGGACTCGTCAAAAGAGTACTAATACGCTTAACGTATCAAACAATGACATTACTATCGGCTACATCTGTCATCAATCTCACGTAACAGTTCTTCTGAACCACAGTAATAAGAATATATTAGTAAGAGCTACTACTGGATTTTTTCAGCACGACGTTGGGGTGAGAGTTTCACAAGAGTTCTTTGGCATTATGAGGTTGATATTTTTAGAACTGCCATAACCTTGAAAAGTTATTCCTAAGAGAATTGTATACTTTAAAACAGGTAGTAGTTCTGCTAGAGTTGTTAGTCGATTTCTGAGCTTCGCCCCTTACTAGCAGGGAAAATATGTTTTATTCTTGAAAACCGAGCTGAAATACCCCACACAATAAGGATTTAGGATCAAGATATTGGGCGGTCAACAGCTTGGTCATTGCGCCCTGACTGTTGGGAGTTTGGAACACTGTTTCAATTATCCACTCTTTACATTCGCTAGTCGTTGTTTAAGACTTATAAGCTAGAAATGGAACATGAACAAAAATGTATAAGTGACAATCACAAAATAGAGAGAATGAACGAAAACAACAATTTTTCTTGACTAGATGAACAGTTTTTGTTATCACAGTGTTATTGAGCGTAGTTTTTTTTTTTAATAAATAAATAAATATTTATCTATCTTTTTAACACATTCAGTAAATAAATAAACAGTTAAAAACACACATACACATATATATTATCTGTTTCTTATATTTTTTTTTTTCTTTTAGGATAATTTTTTCAGTATTGTCCTTATTATCCCCACACAGTAAGTCTTCCTTCGCCCAGAAATGATTCATAGCTCCTCCCGCTGTATGGAGTGACTGACATCACACCCTCAACTACCTGAGACACCTAAGGACCATGGGGTCAGAACTGCAACCGAAGTCGACCACTCCCCATTCACATTTTCCACCAACCACGATCCTAGATAACGTCATGCTCGCTGTGTTGTGGCCAATTCACCTTTCCCATTCTTCGTTCTTGCATTTCAATCTTCACATATTCACTCTAGAATCACAATTTAAAAAAATATATACTTGAATAAACATTAGTTATAAGTCAATAACTAATATTTATTCAAGTTTTCGTAGGTTGTAGCAGTAATTAGAAGTAGAAAAACCCCACTAGCTGGGGTTGGAAGGTGACGAGTGGGCACTAAAATGTGGGTTCAAGTAGCACTCCAAAGCCTTAGGGACTGGTCTCATTCAAGTGCAAGGATGACTAAGCTAAGAGCTAAAAATTCTACATGAGCTATACTGAATTTTGGGGATCATTTTTATTTATTTATTTGTGAAAGACGACAGTTGTTCAGGTGTGCAATAAATACTTCTATACTTTACTTCCTCAGATACCGTATCTAGAAAAAACCAATGAATGGTGGTTTTAATTCAAACACATTTTCATAACATATTATAATATTTCTATTCTATGGCTATAACTTATTTATCATAGAATTTAATTTGTTTTAAATCGGTACAATCAAAAATAATACGCACAAACCTCCTCACCGAGCTGTAGAACATTTTTTTTTTTTAAATGTTACAAATACTAAATTGTTGTGAATGAAATTCATTATTATTAATGCAAAAACGAAGCTTGCGGAGGTCCGGTGGTGCAATGGATAGCATGCCCGCCCGGAAACCAGGAGATCCGGGTTCGTGTCCCGACTGAGGAAGTAAGATTTTTTTTATTCTGTTCCCTTGCATTTACTGTATAAAATTATTGTGGGACTAAATACCACAACAAATACAATATTTTAAAAGAAGCTTTTGACATTTTGATGCGAGAATATCAACTACAAGGACCAAAATTAGTGATGCTCAACTAACTGGCTCAAAATGTAATTTAGTTACCAGCTTTTATGCTCTTGACAATACCACCGAATGTACTATTTTACCACCTACAAGCCTAAACCAAAAATAATGGAAAATATTCACATTTTGGGGGGAAAATTTACAATACATATAATATATAAATAACTTTGCCTTTTCTTTATCCCCCCCCCCCTTAATTCGACTAGTTTTGCGGGATGGGGTTAAAAACAGGTAATCCCCACCCTACCCTATTTTGAACGCCCAAGGTACTCAGATATGCTTTTTGCTCAGAGAGGGATTGTCGAGAGACGAAAGAGACTTCATGTTTTTAAAGAACGAAAAAAAAAATGATAAATTGCAACATTGCGAATTCGCCCGTTGAGACAAACACTTCTAACACCTATATACACTTTAAACAGATACTAACATTAAGACGAAAAAGATTCTCATTACAATCCACATAACATACTTTCTGGGCTAAAAAAATATTAAAAATTCTGAAAACCATCTAGAAGATTTTTTAAGACATTTCAGTATATTATCCACTGGTATTTTTTAATAAGCAATTTTTGCGATATTTGATGCAACAGAAAAATGACCCTTGGTCAACCCTTGTATGCAGAATTACATTAATTCCTAAAATCTAGAATAACTTTATTCATATGTTTAAACAAGTGGCTTCCAAGAATGTCTTCCATAAAGGGCAATATCTGTATGTACTTTTCGGAAGCTAGAGCTGATTATCGCTAGTCCTAATTAAAAGTTGGAATAAGTTACATTAATGGTGTGCATAGAATAATCTGCAAAAACTGACTATACCGCCCATACTTGTACATTAATGGTGTGCATGTGCACTTGTACTACAAAATGGGCCCCTAGCCTCTCTTCAGAGCGAGATCACCAGTAGAGCACCAGGAAGGCGGTTGGAACGGATCTGATTGAGACGAGTGCAGATTGCAGGCATCTGACCCTCTCACGTTGACAAGGGTTGAGTGAGAGATTGCCGTCTTCCTCCGCCTGTAGCGCTCCCACACTCTCGGGGGCCCTGACCTGCCCCATGACAGTCTTCTTGCTGGTCTTCCTGTCTAAGAAGAACCACCCCTCCACCGGCCATCTCAGGAGTATGGCTCCACAACGGGAAGAGATTTCATAGCTCAAAATAAATATTTACTGAGATTAGAAAGAAGGTAAGAAAATTAACTTTATTCTGGGACTATCAGAGTCCCCTTGAATAACATAGGTGAATTTTACATAAGGCCTTTTCTGGCTTAAAAATTATAGATTATTATAAATAAATAAAACAACATTTATTTATAATATAAATAGTAATAATTAAACAAAAATAACATTTCCTCGAGGCTGATGAGTTAATAATCTTGTGTTAACTGAGCCCAAAATGCAGCTATTTTTGCGATTAGCCAAGG
>KZ807675.1:84018-95460 GCA_000696205.2 Oncopeltus fasciatus | reverse complement strand
AGGGGGGGGGGGGCTAGGAAGTAAGGGGAGGGAGGCGTGTGAAAAGTCCGCCACATAACGGAGTACTCACTGGTGGTCTTCTTCCTCCTTCTTCTTCGGCTGGTAGCTCTTCACCAACCGCCTGAAACAGAAAGAACGCTACGTTTAATAACCGTGTGGTACAGTGCACAAGTCTTCCAGGGAGGGGAGAGAGAGAGAATCAGCCTTCTCGTCAAGTACGAGTTATATCTAGTGTATGGGAAGGGCTACTACATACTGACTGAGCAACTCTTCAATAACACACACACACACACAGTAGATACGACACATCTGGATGGCTCGAACCACCAGGGAAGGTATCGCTAAGCAGATACCTACCACCATTTTTAAATGCAACAAAATGAATTTTATATCTATTTTAGAAGAAGTAGATGAAGAGGCCATTTTTACTTATAATAAAATACCTACAGTAAAGTTTCTACAGCCTGGAGTACGCAGAACTGTGTCAGAGTCAAAAATAGAAACAACTGGGCGGGTCTCGGGCTGTCTTGCGGGTAGGGTATTCGCCAGCGCCTCGAGATAAAACAAGCTAGGAAATGTCGTGAATAAGCATTCAAATAATGGTTGTTCTATTTCTTAAGGGACAATATTGAACTTAAAATAGCTATTTCGTATGAGAGAGATGGCATTTTTGTCTGATCTCGTACAGTAATATACATATACATATATAAATTAAGGGAAGCGCCAATGACCTCAGCAGTCGACGCCCAGAAAAGGAGAAAAAGGGAAAAAAAAATTAAGGGAATCTATTATATTAGAAATATCAACTAATATAATCTAATAACCAAAAAATAATACTACATATATACGAGTGAATATATTATATATTAGTTTGCAACGTAAATACAAATAAAGATCAATATTCATAAGCATAATATGTTAGATGTTTTTATTGGGGCTCAATCAAGGTTGATCCAAAAAATACAATTTAATAAATAAACGTTTCTTTAAATTGTATTTTTGGATCAACCTTGTCCGAACCCCGACAAAAAAAACTAATAATAATCACTACGGTCAAAAACTATCTATTTAAAGTAATAAATTAGGCTACTGATTAAATTCGTTAATCCAAGTTCTGCTGAGCTAATGTTAAGCTTGTGTTTCTAAAGGCTTGCAACGTTTGTACTTAGTATACATTAACACCCACCCCCCCAATCCCCATCCCCACTCCCACTCCAGAGTGTGTGTGTGGGTGCGTGTGGGTGGAAACGTGGATAATGCACTTTCAGAGCGTTTCCGACGTCAGCCTGACTTGAACTAGGTTACTTGAAGAGAGAAAAGCGAACGGATCTAGTCTGTTCCCAAGACAAACGATCGCTTCCCACGCAACGTGGGGCAAATTCAGAGAGGGGGGGGGCGAGAGAATTTATTATGGCTATATTTGTTCTCCATGGCTGTGGTTTTAGCGATCATAACTTACAGTTAGTCTAGACATGTCATGGCCATAGTTTAACAACTGCACTGATGCGGAAAGAACTACATAGAACATTAATAGAACATAAATCAGACATCATTAAGCAAGGTCAAATTGGCTATCAAATATTTAAGCAATAAGAAGGAAAGGTTGACACTAGCAGTATTGGAGCAAATTATTAAATTTTTCGAATTTTTGTACAAAAAGCTTATTTATCTCCTTTTTCATAACATAGTGCCTTTCAGTAAGGTCCATATATCCACAACTACCCCTATTTCTCGGTCGAAGCAGAATTTCTTGCTTGTCAAAATCTTCTGATTTTAAAGTTGATGTTAAAAAGTGAAAAAAATTCAATTTAGCTATTTTTTTTAAACATCAATCGATATGAAGTATTCAGTAGTGGTACAACAATACTAGACGCAAATTGTATTCATAATTTAGAGGTAATGTGTTAAATGATACAAATTTTAATCAAACGAAAGAAATAAGAATTTTAAAAGGACGAAATTATCAGAGTAAATTAGAAAGAAAATACAATCTCCACCTCAAGAAAGTGGCGAACGTAAAAGCGAACCCTACGGAAGACAAGAGACTTTACTTACTGTGATGTTGAAGAAACTTAAGTCGCACATAAATGAGACAGATTTAGCGCAAGCTGTCTGACGCCCATCGAAACTAAAATGAATCGGACTGTTACAGCTGATTGTATAAGAGCATCTGGCAAATAGTTGCACTCAGAATAAACTCCTGCAGGATATATTCGTCGGCAGCGCATTATTTCGGGGGCTTCCTGGTACACTTGCCAAGGGGAAAAGCACTTCCGCCGGAGCCGAAAGTGGAATTAATTAATGAACTCCTTGAAATACGAATAATTAATTATCGCTAAGCAGTAGCTACTTGCAAAGCCCTTACTTCCCTTACCTAGAGGACAAGGACTGAGAGCCTCTGAGAGAAGAGCCAATCGCAGCAATGTGTACGCCTATTTGCACAGGTCTAGGTGGAAAATGGCAGATTTTATATCTTACAAAATTTCTAATTACGAATAAAATTATCCTTAATTTGAGGTTTTCGCATTTGTATCTATTATACTACTGAATGTTAATAATTTAAGACTATTTTTTTAAAAATAATATACACTATAAATATTTTTCTAATCACAAGCAACATCCAGACTTCATCAGTCTAGAATTATAACTCCTCCCAAAACCGTCCCCCCTCCCCCTTCTTCTTTGCATAATTTCATTTCCTTACGAATCAAACAAAAAATAAATTAATCCATTAAAGGGTAATTAAAGTATCCCCCAAAATTTAATGATCCGTGTAATTTTTCTCATTTTGTGTGTTCACAATACTCATTCTTCCTCCTGTTCTTTTTTAATATATACGTTACTACTACTACTATGGAAAACAAATTGAAACAATAGTATATTAAAGAGACAGGACAATGAACAAATAATTCATCGTTCTTTAAATAGCGTCTTCGACTATTTCTAAACACAGCCTACAATGGTGGTGAAGAGAAGGCTTTTAGACCAATGACAATGCGAACTTTCAAATAGCAACTCTTCATCCATTAAAGCCCTTTGTTTACAGCCTGACTGACGACTCCAAAACAATAATGAAGGTGCGAGCAGCAAGCGTATGACAGCTACCAACTCGACCACTCTCTCTCTCCCTGTATCCTAGAAAGTCGGAGGATTGCTTAGCAAGACGTCCATAAAACAGGAGGCAAAGCAGTCAAATGTCGTTAGAATGGTCTTGATCCCGTTTAGTGATTATCTCTAACAAGTCGAGAAAGCTGAACAAACCCATCGCTAATAAAACTGGTCTCTATTAAATACATAAAAATATCAAAATCATCTTAAAATTTAGTGTTTTTTTTATCTTTAGCACGCTGAAGCCTAATATACACTGTGAAAATTGACTTAAAAAATATAAGTTTAAGGAACCAGCTAGAAAGCTCTGTTAAGTCTTCAGTAGATCTTCAAGCGGCTAATAGAAATTCAACTTTACTAATGCCATAGTGTAATAGTTGTTGGACGATGAAATGATACACGAATGACCCCTAAAATTCACTCTCACTCCTCAATGATATCATCTTTCAGCTCTAATACGGCCCCCTTACTTAGCCTTCATCATAGCAGTCTTGGACACATCAGGGACTGGCAGTCTTGTTAGCGGCAGCTACACAAGTCAACGCCGACTCGTCTGAAGCCTGGGAATATGCAGCAATGACAGTGTACTAATTAGAGACGGCCGGAGAGGGGAGGTCAGTGGCCACGCCAGCGGATCTTGAGAGAGAGGGGCGTGTGAACGAGACTTCAGACGTTTAGAAGATCGCAAGTAAGATACCATCGGCATCATAGGAAATCCCTTGTCAACAGCTGAGAACGCCGCTCTAGAAAAATAACAGCATAAGCGCACATGAAATTTGTACTTCTCTACTAAACACCCCCCCCCCCAACCACCATCTACACACGCAGGAGATGGGCCGTTCCACTGCAGCTTCGTATCATTTCTGCCAATTCCAAAATGGACGAACGTGCACGGGAGGAAATTAAGAGGAAGACTAGATAGATAAATCGCAAATACTAATGGAAAAAGATGTATAACAAAATGAACAGAAAATGTAAACAAAAGTCTTATTATTTAAACCAATAACATTTTACGTATAACAAATAAAACAAAAGACATTTGAAAATATCATCAAGAGGGACCAAGTTTTAATTCAGGTTATGTACAAATATCTTAAATGAAAATTAACTTATAAATTTAAAATTCTACACATTTTTCTGAGTTGATGAAAGACGAAACGTTTTTTCTTAAAAAATTAAGAACATTTTATAATGTAAGTAAGAACATACAAGATTTTCTTTTTTGCTAAAGCCAAAAAAAAAGTCTGAAATAACCTTAAATTAGGAAAAATATATTGGTTTACCGGAAATGTATCACAATTTATGCCTCAGGCTGTTCTTAAGTATTACTTTTGTTTATTTACAGAATAAAAACAACATTGTTTATTATAATTGTACATAAATATAAATTAAAAAAATTAAAATCATAAGAAAAATTGCAGCACTTCAATCACACATTTAAAAATTAAATTATTCTCAGACCATGTTTAAGGGATATTAAACCAAAGGTAAGAATGATCATGTACTAATATAACAAAATATGTAAATGAACATTTGATCAAGATGATGACACATTTTTGCCTTCATGGTAGCCCTGAATATGGCTTGTACTGTAAGCAGAAACATCGGCATATAATAAAAAATATAAATTTTTTAAAATGACTGAACCCTTAAAAAAAATACTCAACTACTAATCTCAACAGTCAATAAGTCAATAGGTCTTTGTAATTTAGCATTCAAGACTTGAAATTCAGGCTAAAACATCGGCAATTCGTCCCACAGAATCTGTCAAATGATCTAACGAAATATCCAATGTTCCATTACAGAGGATTATTAATAAGATTAATAAAGGAAATTTAATTTACAAAAAAGAGGGAAAAATTAGCGTAAAAAGTATGACCACTAAGCCTATCTGGGTCATCAAGAAAAATGGAGCTTTGCCTTAAAGTCCTTAGAGACTGAAATTGCCAACGGTATGCCCAACCAACACTCGTAACTACATTCTTAAACATCATGAGGTCGGCAGGAGGAGGCATATTGATTAAGTATTCATTGGTTGAGAAAACCCTTTAGATCATAAAAAATGTAAAATTTAGGGCATAGAAGCCAAAATTAGTTATTTTTTATAATAAACTTTGGTATATCACATTAAAATTTAAATGAAAGGATAAGTTCTTTATAACGCGACATCGTACTAATTGGTGTGGAGTTTATCTGAAATGTCAAGAAGACAAAAATTTATTCGCTGGAACGGGCGGAATGTATTGTTTGGAACAATTAAACCGTACCAAAATTTGTTTATAGATAATAAATATATTCTATTAGATGATTAATTAAATAATATGGTATATCTATATACAAATAATAATTAACTACGATACTGAGGAATTGGTTAAGTTTACTCACATCCTCTGCCATAAGAATGAATGTACACATGTTTAAAATTGTATACATTTTTAAATCTCTTATCCCACATGATCGATTTCAGTCATTAAAAAAAACTAACACACTCAAATATATACATGACATATTAATTAGTTATCGGAAATATACTTTTGATTAAATTAAATTAAATGAGCGACCCCGACTTGTCTTCACAAGGTGGCTGTTAACACTTTTTTATGTAAAGATTATGGTGGAAGGTTGATGGCCGTCGAGATTTATGCTAGAGAAATCAATCTGAGTTTCGGCCAGGATCAAAAAAATAAAATACTCCAAAATTAATTGGTAATTATTTTATTATTGCCTACGTTTCGACTTATCTTGTTAGTCATTATCAGGGCGTAATGATATATGTAGAGATCTCCGAGGGAGGTTTATGGTCAGTTTTCAGAATACAGAACTAAACATCTCAATTTAGTTCTCACATAACAGTTTAGTTCTATTTTCTGAGATGTGACCAATAAACCTCCCTCGGAGATCTCTCCATTTAACACTATCGTCCTGATAATGACTAACAAGATAAGTTGAATCGTAGGCAATAATAAAATAATTACGTATTAATTTTGGAGTATATAATTTTTCTGATCTTGGCCGAAACCCTGACTAATTCCTCTTGAGTAAAGAGGATTAATTAAAATCTAAGATGAAAGTGATTTATATAAAAATCAATTGAAAATCATTCTAACAGAAGACTAGGTAAATAGACTCCTAGATCAGCAAAGCAAGCATCCAGTTTCAACTAGTAGACGAAAATCTGTAGTCGGGGGGAAAACGAGCGTACGTCGTTGGCTAGCGGCCAAGAGCAAAGACATACTCTCCCCCAAAAATAACCCCTACAGAAAGAAAAAACAAGGGCGATTTTTTTTTTCTTTTTCGAAATTTCCTCTAAATGAATTAGTCCTACTGTGAAAAAATAGATTGAACCTGGTGTTACCCCGTCACTGCGATTCCCCCGCAAACTTCTTTTTGCTTTCTACACTCATGAGGGCATTCCACGTTCTGCCAAGGAAGTGTATCCTCCATTCACACAAATAATACTTTTTTCCCCCTGTCATAAGGGAATTTATTCGGTACAGTATACAATGTACTTGTATCAGAAACTAATATTTACATTAAAAATTAATAAATAAAATTAAATGAGTAATACAAAACAAACAAAAAAGGAAGAACGATCATAGCAAAATAAATGAACGCAATTAAATAATGATAAATAAATAATATGTGTTAAAGAATTATGAATAAACAATAATGGAAAATTATATACAATAAGTAAATATGTATTACGTTTTTGCATTATGCGGAATCAATAAATAACAAAATAAATGAACGAAATAAAGTAATAACGGAACATTATATACAATAATATCCCACAAATAATTGTAGTGACGATCCATTTACAGGAGTTCCATATTAGTATGGATAATAAAACCTGCCAACGGGACAGGCTTTGCAGTTGAACGCAGGATGGAATGTTATCCAAAAGTGACAAAAGTATTATTTCGGGCCGCCGCCGGGAATATTATATATTCTTGCTACATATTATTGTTTAAAAAAAAAAAATGCAAATATCTTTTCAACCAACCAACTTGGTAAATACCGAAAGATTTACCTAAATAAAAAAGTCAAGATAATTAAAACCCGTGAATAAATCTACAAAAGAAAAATAACAAGACGATGGAGCCTACTTCTCCGTCGCCCGAAACAATACATTCTATCCTGAGTTCATGAATGAGTGCATCTTCCCTTTGTCCCATAACAATAAAAAAAAGCAACAAATAAATCAGAATTTCAGTCTGAATGAAATAATCGCCTTGACATTTGAAACTTAAGCCCGTCTGAGGATGATTATACAGGATCTCAGATACTTCCACAAGAACCAACCCCCCCCCCCCCACCCCACTCATATCACTCCAGGACAAATGAAAGTGAGGTTGATCTACAGCTCATGACTGACCGAAGCTAATCCTCGACTCTGACATCACTTCCATTAAGAGATAGCTCCGTGGCAAATATATATCTTCAGGCTTCCCTAGAACAGCTTCGGGACCGCTGTTCGAGGACCGCAGACTACAGAATGCCACGTAACTGTAACTGAACGGATGACTCCTCATCAAAACTTCATCGCTGGCATAAAACGTAAACGACCTTTTTATTGCATGGGCCGGAGGATGGAAGAAGAAGAAGGCTGGGATCAAACTCCAATTCTAACTTCTTTGGAAGAATGTTGCAAAAAACCAACGTTCCACTGATATACTACATAAATTGGTATTAGACTAACTTCGTTATGTTTCTGATCATCTCAGAATACGTCGAGCTAACATCTTGAATGAATCTTGAAAATCGGACCTAGAATCTGACTTGGAGAAATAATTGAAGAAATTCAACAAAACAATAAAAATGTGTATCGTCCTCTTAAAATTACAAAAGGTATTTCCTTCTGAAGAGGATTGTGAAATACGAAATTAAACCTTTGAAAATATCTGGAACAAAAGTATGGATAAGGATTAATTCTTTAATTAATGATTATATAAACGTTAATTACCGAAATTGGAAATTTTTAATTGGTTCANGAGAGAGAGAGAGAGAGAGAGAGAGAGAGAGAGAGAGAGAGAGAGAGTGAGAGAGAGATATCTTTGATTTATAAAATTTAAACAGAAACAATTAAAAGTTTATCAAAAGACAGGTCATTGTACCATTTGGTTTTAAAAAATCGGTTAAGTTTTGCAACTTCAATATCTAATTGAACAAAATTGAGCAAAATGAATGAGTTAAAAATTAAACATTCAAATACATTTATTATTTAGGAACTAAATATTTAATTATTAACTATAAGATGAAAGGGATGAATTCTTAATATTTAATAGTGTTTTTATCGGTCGCAATATTGGTTTTAATGCCACGAAACACAAACAATAGAGTTGGAGAACAATGGAAAATGACAGTCAGCAAATCTTCTTCAGCAAGGATTTATGAATAATCAAAAATGAATAAAAAGAAATATTTAAGCTCATAAGCGCATACAATACTTATTTTTTTTAAATGCAAACAACACTAAAACGATTCACGAAAAAAAAATTCAGATTAGAAAATTATCATAATAAGAAATTATTATTTAAGTTGTTAATTAATAAAATATCCAACTTAAGAAAACTTCCAGTCTGTCTACTACAATGCTTTATCTAACTATGACTCATTATGTTAGTTCTCTATAATCTGAGATATAGTAGAAATCAAGACAAAAGAGAAATTTGATAAAATTAATTAAATCAAAAAATGTTTTAATAATTTTATTTATAAGAGTGGGAGATAACCCGTTCGTGTTCGTGTGCGTGTGTGTGTGTAAGGATTGTGTTTTCATTAAAAAAACACATAAGTTCCTAAGCGCACTGTGTTACACTAACACACAAATATATGAATAATTTCACTTAAAAAATGAAGAAGAAAAAAAAATGTAGACGCTGAATTAGGATGAGCCCGCAATATCATAACGGGCACAGTGTCCATGTGATCACATGTCTCTCTGTCTCACTCTCTCTCTCCTCTCTCTCTCCCTCTCTCACAAATTTATGAATAATTTTTTTATAAAAATCAAGAAAAAAATATATGTATAAGCACAGTATTTAGGTTGAGAGCCCGCAGATGTCCAAGTAATCACACGACCCAAGCGTTCTCTCATTGTTCTGAGGAAGATAACAACATAGAAAAGGAGAGTTTTTTGACCGTAGATTAATATCTAATTCTTAGATGATTTTAGTTGGGGTTCGGTCTGTGAATTGTTTTTCAAAATCTTTATATATTCTCTTACATAGCTCTCTACATTCATACTCTTGATATCACATTATATTCTTGCAATTATCTATTATATTATTGTCAATTATTATTGTATTCTCATGACATTGTATTTCTAAAGCCCTGAAGATGGCCTGCAATGTAAGCCGAAACGTTGGCAGATAATCCTTCATTAAAAAATACATTTTTTAAATTTGTGTTTTTTTGGATCTACCTTGACCGAACCCCAACTAAAATCATCTATGAATAACAATATTTACTTCATCCAAAGAGGTAGTAGAGTGAGTAGGAGGGGGATGGTTGTAGATCCCCGCCTTGGAGATATCTCCTCAAGCCGGAATAGAGGAAATCGATATTTTTCGTGGGAGAGAAGAGCGGGGTCCCGACCAGTAGCCCTGGCAACCTGACCCTACCGTACACACCTCCGGCTGCCGAATCCACACGGGACGGAGGGAGCTAACACAAAACGCAAATGTAGATAATAGTGTACAGAGAAACACGTAACGCACTTCTGGAATATAACGTATCCTGCGAATGAAGAGTGATTGTAGTTCGTCTCTACTCTGTGAAGTAAACTATATTTCAGTAATATAACTGATTCAGCAACTGTTAACGAGAACGACTCTTCTTCAACTCTTACTAAACACAGGACTGGATAAGATGAAAATATAACGATGGAAAATGGCATAATCCATAACACAAAATACAATTATTTCTAGTAAACATCTTAAAATGGGGGAGACAAAACTCGATGTCCGGTGGAAAAGTTGAAAAAAAAAGATAATAAATAAATAAATAAAATTCGTATTTGAAGTTTTTAACTCGTGTAAGCCTCCGCATCAATAAAAAAATCTGTGTAGAGTTTCATTGTTCAGGGTGTTCTGAAACATTCTGTTGTCTCAGGAAATTTAACCTACCGCAGGGAAAAACATTTCAAGACTCGTCCTCGAGATTTCTGGTTAAATCCAGCCCTCGCATTGGTTAGATTGTACTCGATAAAGAACACACAGCCTTGCCGTATATATTCAAAAGTAGTTTGTTAAATTTTATCAATAAAAGTAAGAAAGCTATGGCTGTAGAGCGCTCACACAATAATTTCTCAGTATCTAATAGGTAGGATCAGAGGTAAATAAAAATATTTTAAAATTTTTTTCGAAAAACATTCATGAAAAAATTCACCCAAAAGGTAAACGTTCAGTGTATGAAAAGTATTAAAATTTTCTTTTTAATATTTGTGTTCTGTAACACTTAAATAAATAAAAAAACCTTTAAATAAAAGAAACCTATTAATTTAAAATGGCGAAACTTCCGTTTCTTGAAAAGAAAACGAAAGAAACCGAATTTGGTAAGAGGGAGGGGAAGTTAAATAAATAAATGAAAATAACATTAGTACAATCTTCATTTTTTTTTAGCGGGTCATAAAGGGAGAGCACACCCCCTTCCATCTCCCGCCGAGGACATTTTCCTAAGGGTGCGTCGGGATAAATATGTTAAGAGAAAACTAGCAATACAGAGAAGCAATTCTTAAGTGTACTCAAACTTGGAATTCAACGAAAAAGGAGTTTTGTAATTCTTTAGGCATGTAAAATTCCTTTTTCACACCAAATTTAAGTTGGCCAACAAATCACAATATAGATATTGAAGAATTGTTTACTTCCTAATTATCATGCATTAATCACGATACATTGGGCAGAGAGGGGGGAAAATAGTAACTAAAATACCCAGGAAAATTGAAATTCCATTAGTCACTAAGGAAACATCCCACTCAATCCTTAAAAATTTATGAATATTTCTAGGATATACTTAGAATAATTGAAATGTTAATAACAATTAACATTTCAACTAGTCTATTAATTATGAGTAAAGTAGAAATAGTAACTGAATCTAATAATAAAATTCTAAGATGATTTTAGTTGGGGTTCGGTCAAGGTAGATCCAAAAAACACAAATTTAAAAAATGTATTTTTTAATAAAGGATTATCTGCCAAAGTTTCGGCTTACATTGTAAGCCATCTTCAGGGCTGTAGAAATACAATGTCATGAGAATACAATAATAATTGAAATTAGTATAATAGAGAATTGCAATAATATAATGTGATATCAAGAGTATGAATGTAGAAAGCT
>KZ807675.1:79715-83541 GCA_000696205.2 Oncopeltus fasciatus | reverse complement strand
TGATGACTTATAAGTTAAGTCAAAATGTTGGCAATAATCACCAAACAATTTTAGAGTATTATATTTTTTTAACCAGGCCGAAACCAAGACTAATTTCTCCAGGGTAATAAACTAATATTATATTAATAAAGAAATACAAAATGCACTATTGCTAATTTAATACAATAAAACAGATACACCTACATTTCTTACAGGTGGATTATAAATACAATTATCAATTACAGAAAAGCACAAATTAACTATCACAATAGCACTTGACAACCATCGATGTCTTAATCTGTAGCCGACATTGCTGTCACGGCCTAACGCGCTCCAGTGGCACACTGGAAGAAGAAAAGAAGGTAAGAATGGCCTAGACAGTTCTCCTAAAATAAATACGGATCCTTTTAGACCCGGCGAAAACTAGCCCCATATGGTTAATTATTTCCGGCCGGTACTTCTCTAAAACAGAGTCTAGTCTACGATCTTCGCCTGCCACAATCCTTATAATAATATGTAAAAATAACCAAGGGGAATGTATTTAAAATACATATGCAATGTTTCAGTGGGTGCGCGTATAGTAAAAACGTTATGGTCCACAAATACGCCAATATGACGCATTCCTATTTACAAATAGGAAAGGTTAACTTGAAGAAAATTTACTTTTTCACAAATATAGAGTATTTTATAATTATTATAGTTAGCTTTTGTTTTTAATCAAGTTTTTCTATGATAAATTTGAGCTTTTAGAAAAATTTAAGTGTTTTATTTATAATTTTTTTTTTTTATTAAGAGAAAGTCATATCTTACTGTCAAAAAACGCATTTAATAAAAATGTGAAAGCAATGTCAGCAATAGCCTTCTTAAATAATTTTAGTTGGGGTTCGGTCAAGGTAGATCCATGACTGGAAATGTGAACTTAGGGACAGGACGTCCTCTCTCATCTTCATGATAGCCCTGAAGATGGCTTGCAATGTAAGCGGAAACGTTGGCAGATAATCCTTTATTAAAAAACACATTTTTTTAAATTTGTGTTTTTTGGATCTACCGTGACCGAACCCCAACTAAAATCATCTAAGAATAATATCTACGGTCAACAAACTCTCCTTTTGTAAGCAATAGCTTTAAAAATTAAAGGTAAAAGGGTTTTTCACGTCGCTACGTATAAGTCTGTGCAGTTAGACGACAATAAGTGGCTTGGATAGTCCATTCAGAAACCTGTAAAGGCAACATAATCCCTATAATACAAGGTACATACTCGTATAGTGCAGTGGGTTGAGGTGATTAGGAAGACTGCACCGTTTAATGGGGGTGTTTTGGAAAGGGATTCATTTTGTAGCGCTAGGAGAGTAATGCTAGCAGCAGTACCTACACTTCCTGATGACAGCCTAGAAGGCTCTCCTCTAATTCAGTACGCGGATGGCACATTCCGGGACGTACCACAGCGAACAAAGGGGTCATCTTCGGCACGCCCCTCTCACAAAGCACCCTCATCATCTATACCCCTTTTTATTATTATTATTAATTCTTGTTTGGTCAAGTCGCGTCCATTTTGTCATTCTTTTCGCTGGATTTAATAGACAAATGACAAAATTAACGAGTTTTCTTTTCTTTTTTTTAGCTTTGCATTGTATAAATAAAAAAAAATAAAAAAGGAATACCCCCTTTGGACATCAATCTCACTGAGACTGTTTACGACAGCCACAGCAAATCAAAAGATAGCAAATCATTTTTTTTTTTAATTAGTAATAACATAACCCCTCATTCAACCACTAATATTGATGAAGAGAGGGACTATCTGCAGGTTGCCACCCCATTCTAAACATCCAAGGCTCAGGACAAACTTTCATTCATAAATAAAAGTTAGCCCAAGGCGAGATTTGAATCCAGATCGCCAGGATTACGAGGAACAGATCCTTTGAGCTACTCCGGAGCTCCAAATCATTAGTCGGTTGATCATTTCAAATAGAAATATTGAACGTTCAAAACATTTTTTAATGTATGTTTAAATGTACCCTAGTGAAATAGAGTTAGAACCCCATGAGATTCTCGTCACCGACTTGAAAATAATTACACTTGCAGAAGTAACCAAGGTAAATCATGAGAAAGCGACAAATAATGAATACAAAAATTTCTGGAAAAGCAAAACTTATAAGGCAGGAAGTAAGGTAATTAATTAATCATAATAAGATAGAAATAATAAATCAATAGATACATTTGTAATTAACACACTATTTCTACTAAAGACAGACTACAGAATGTAGGTTCGGTAAAAAAAAAAAAATATAGGAGCTAAAGTCGACATATTTATATAAAGCAGAAAAAACAAATTTATATGTAAGCGCCCAAACAATACAACTAAAGCACTAATATCAGATTACAAATAGGACTTGATGCCCGCATGACCGACGAAATGCTAGTAACACACTGTAGAATATGCAAATAGTGCTGAAATAGTTTGGCTTATCGACTTGAAACTTCAGCCCTTAAATACGGCTGTTCCAGAAGCAGAGAAACTAACGTTTTTAATCGATTAAATGGTCGGGAATAGAATAAAAAATCAAACTGTTCCAGCCAGGGCTTACACCTGGATCTCCTGCTATCCGGGCAAGCGCGATATCCACTTACGCCACTATGAGAGCGAGATAACTTATGTAATTCCCAGCACTAGTGTCGAGAGTCTAACCTACGAGAAAGACGAATAAATCGTCTAATGCTCGAAGGAGCTGGTCAAAAACTGACGTGGTATAATATACCACAATAAAAAATAAAATATTTATAACGTCTTTAATTTCCGCCAAGGTTTCGGCCTAAATATCAGGCCTTCAGTAGGGCAAACGGAGTTATGGGAGAGAGAGAGACTCCTGCTCTACGGTAACTAAAATAACCTCTCCTCCCAAACGTTCCTCTTATTTTCTATGTAAGCATGGAAGCATTACGATTAAACTGAATAGAAAATGAGAAGCATGAAAAGCATTTATTTTTGTATCAAAATACTTTTCTAATAATAACATATATAATAAAACTAATGAACTTCCATGAGGTATTAGGATATAACCGCTACTATGATTTACAAGCTTAATAATATTTATTTCCAGAAAGATGGCGGGGCACATTCATAGTAGAGGGGGTTCGTTCAGGTCTCTCAATCCCGCCCTAGGCTAGCTTTTATTGAGAAATCTCTTCCATGGCCTTAATTGGTTCGAAGGGTGATGAAATAGAGTTGGAAAATAAAATGAAACATTTAAGTATGTTTCAAACTAAATGGTTAAATTACAGCAAAGAAATGAAAAATATTTGACTTTATATTAAAAAAAATATTATTCCAATGATTTCATTGGAGCATTTTACGAACCTGTACAACGGAGAAAACACTCTTGATGACATTTATACGAAATGATCCATGACGAAATAGGTTTCCACATTCAGAGGCCGATCCCAGAACCGGTTANTTACATGCTTGCGACGCCATATTGTAGAGAGTATTCCGATCAACTATTTAAAGTTGAAAAAAAAAGGATTGAAATACCGATAAATGAAAACAATTTACTTTTGTATTCAAACAATTTAAGTTGAATGTAAACTTATTCCTCTACGCAGATTAAGTCTAATCTTGAAATCATTTGAAGAACAGTGGCATTGACCTAATTCTTAACTATATTCAGTCTGTTTTAAATATTTGATTTTTTTCTGAATAATTTGGGGTGTTGACGAGAACGTATTTAGTTGTTTTCTCGTAGGAAAATCAAGCCATTCACGATAAAATGACGAGTTTTTGTCAAAATTGATCCAAAAAAATATAATTTAAAGAAATGTATTTTTTATAATTTGCCGACATTTCGGGTTA
>KZ807675.1:72215-77215 GCA_000696205.2 Oncopeltus fasciatus | reverse complement strand
GACTTAAATCCTCATGCAAATGCAAACCAAGGTAAGGATTGGGAATTCTTGCATGACTCAAAGCCGAGATAGCCATTCTAATGAGAAAATATATCTGAACTAGTTCGCTGAAGTTTTCTCGTCTCTCAATGTCAGAAGACTGATAAATGATACAATATACTCATAAAAACCATCATAAAACAGCATCCACAATCTATTATCTATCTACCTGTAACGCTGTATTAGTGAAAACCATTTTTCAAATTTTAATTTTTACTATTGTTCTGAGCTCCACATGTTTCAATGTATTTAATTTTTATTTTTATTTGACATATTTTATAACTTTTATTATATTTTAGATAATTTTTTAATTATCTAGTTAAATATTTTATACTACTTATGCTATTCATAACATATTCTAAATATTATCGTTAATTTTGTTTTCTTTCTTCTTTTTTAATGGCATGTCAACCTTTGGTCATTAACGCCAGGGGGACATTTTTAGAAGCTGGAAGATATTTTAAAGAAGAAGAATTTTTTAGCAATAGGTCATGGTGAGGTATAATGAATTGTTATTGCGAATAGTTATTAAGTGGATGTACATAGTAATTTCTTTGTACTTTGAAACTATGAAATTTATAAGAAAAGAAAAAAGAGAGAATGGAAAAGAAGCATACTGAAAATGCATCTAGATAAGATTTAATAGCCTGCCCTCCTTCAGAAAAAGCATCCTATTAAATGTAAGTTACATTGGATTCTTATATGAAAAGAAACCTGGAAGAAAAAAAGTAATATGATATCTCAAGAAACCCTTGTAAAATCCAATCGATTAATACTCAATTTTCACCCAAAGACACTACCTGGATGGCTTAGAGCTATCCTCTTTAATGCCATCCTACATGCTTTGTTCTGAATGGAATGTTACCAGTGATTAGAAAGGAAGGGGATAGCATCTCTTTCATCACATCCGCAGAATTGAATGTCACAATGGCGATTACGAAGGGGGCGGTGTCACTGAAGAGAGCACCTCCAGGAAGATCCCGAAGATAACAAAGCTGAAAGGGGTGAGAAGGGTATGGACCATGGAAATCAACGTAACCATGGAGTCAGACGTTGCCCGAAATACAGGCAGACGATGAATAAAGTCCGCAAGTGCTAAGTAGAATCTAGTTACATCGAAATCATTGATTAGTCATTCGTTTGCATATAGCCTTATAAAATATTTAATAATACAAGTTCTGATTATTATGTTGTACTTAATACGTTTTATACAATGATATTACATTGTTTTGACAAGTAAAAATCTTAATCTTCTCGGTGGCATAGTTTTGATAAGCATAATGAAGAAAAATAATCGTGAAATTGGATAACTAAAATTATTCTGAATTATAGATAAATAGCTTTAATAATGTGAGTAAAATAGCAAAGATATCAGATGGACTATCTTAAGACGTTCTCTTGCTTTCGGATCATTAGACTCACAGAACGGTAGTTTCAAAAACTCCAGAAAGATATGAAGAAAACAAAGGATAAAAATAAAATTCTTCAAGTATATTGAAAATAAATTGAGGACAAACAAATCTTATAGATTTCTAATAACAGAGATTTATAATCAATCAATTTAAGATAACAAACATACTTAATAAATATACATTGAGTGCGGTGTCATTGGACACCTTCTCTCCTCATGCAATTAATGTTATTTGTTATTTTATTTTTCATGTAATCAAATTACATAAGATTTTAATACTAACCGAAATGTAATAAAAACCGCTATCGTTGACACACCAAGTGGGAAAAGAAAAGTAATAAGTAAATTTAAGATTTTAAAAAATGATATAATTCTCAAAGAACATGATACAGTACAATCCTAAGCGAACTAAAAATGGTCCTAAGAAAAACTAAATTCAATAGAAAGTGATAAAGTAAAATTTAACAAAATTAAAATTAAATTTACAAGAGAGGTTCAGTAAAAAATGTAGCCTTATTTATTTTATTAAATTTTAGACTACAAATTTTACTGAAGATCCTAACCTGCAATATTACTTCTACAAATAGGTTATACTCCTATTCCTACAACCATAAAAATAAATTTGTTAAAAAAAAGTTGATTAATTTTTAAAATCTGTGAAGAGACTATATATACACATACACCTATACGTATATATGTATTCGATAAGAAGATTTTCAGTTTTGGTATTCTATTAAAAGAAATTAGTTAAGCCAGAGGCTGACTATCTTCTCATATTCGTTATCATATAGAAAAAAAAAATAGGTAACAAGTAATTACATACATTTACATTCTATAGCACTTAAAAAAAAAAAAAGCGCATATCAATAGTGATATTTAAGAATGTAATTTCGAGAGTCAGTTTGGGACTATTCATTTTTAATATAGAAACCAAATTCTATAGTTGGGCTATTAATTTAAAACACTCGAAAAATTATTTTTTGAGATCGGTTAAGGGAAGAAAAAACATTTATAATGTAAGTATCTTCACTGTTGACCTTTTTGGCTTCGACGCGATAAGGCACGAGTAACGTAGAGCACAAATGAAGGCTGTACAGTAAAATTCGATAATAATATGAGAATATATTGGCAGTCATGGACTCAGATAATCTCTCTTTCTCATCTTCACTACGTCTTTGTAAATAATTCATTTAAGTAGACTACAACATTTATTTTTTATTTTTGACAAAACAAATTTCAACTTGACTGGAACCATTGTACAGATAATGCACATAAATAACAGAATTTATAAAGAAGTCGTCACTTGGACTAACTACATTCTTTAGAGTCGTATTTTATGAACATTTTCATTTTAACTACCCACGTCATGTAATCTACCACACCTTTATAAAATTTCCCTACTCACTAAAAATTCAAGTACAACGTATTGAGTTTTATTGCTCTGAACTAAATCAAAGCGGGTATTAGACCCCTGTAGTGAAGAAACTACATACATAATTTCATTAAGATAAACAGCTAGTTTTCATTTATAAATATAAATTTAGTTGTGGTTTATTACCCCACGTAAATTTTAAACAATTAATGCGGGGGAATAGAATAAAAATTCTATCAGTACCAGCCAGGACTCGAAGCTGGGTGCCAATAAAATATTCAATGATTACCTAAATTAACTGACACTTAACATTTTATATTCTTTGAGAAAAAACTCAACAGAAATATTTTACGACGGCTGGTCGCCAACTAATCAAGAACTTATAATTTCCAGGAGAACTAAGTAATCTAATAACAATAGGAAATCAGACAAAGATATTCAAGATCATACTTTGGCTTTACATTCTAAGAAATATATCAAGAAAAACTACTATAATAAATAAATAATAATGATAGGGTGAGATTTAATGGAATACTTTAAAATAACATGGGAGGTAAATTTTAAAATATTAATGCGGGGGAATAGAATAAAAAATCTATCTGTACCAGCCAGGATTCGAACCTGGATCTCTTGCTATCCGGGCTCGAGTCCAGAAGATTCAGGTTAGAGTCCTGGCTGGGACATATAGATTTTTTCATTCTATTCCCTTGCATTAATTGTTTAAAAACAGATATTTTTCGTCTGTAGAACGAAAACAGACCGACAAAAACACACACACAGACGCGCTTACTCGTTTTAATGACTATCACTTTTATTATCTAGTAGGAAAAATTAGAGAAAATATCGTAAAAATTTCAAAAAATCTGCATTCTCTCGGAATTAGTTCTAAGAAAGAAAATTAATACAGAAAGGAGTTATTTAAGGAAGAATATTTAAAACAGGCTGGCTACGAAATCATGGCTTGAATATAAATACTCAAATTGAATATAGCACATTCCTCAGTATCATTAAAATTCAAGGTGAATATTATGATCGTTATAATTCACATCTCATAAATAAATATTCATGTATCGTCTTCAAAGAAATATATTTTATAATGGGAAGTCCGAAATGGAAGTCATCTTAATCAGAGGAAGGAGACTGACATCACTAGATAAAACAATAATTCTCTGAAAAACAAACAATTTCAAGAGAAAAAAAAATTTTTTTTACATTAATATAAATAACGGAATGAATAAATAAAAGTATCGAAATGCAATATGAAATATTAATATACTACCAAAAAAGAATTTAGGTGACTAGATTTAATAACCCTCCAAAAAAAACAGAAGGAAAATAAATATGGAAGTTCTAATGTCTAATAGCAATGACATTTACACGAGACCTCATAAACCTAAATATATTCTCCAATTAAGTAAATTTCATTTAGGGACAGAAAAAGTGTATATGACAAGTTCCATTTAAGATTTGAATATTAGAGGGGAAAAATAAAATAAAGAGAAGGGTAAGTAGGTACAAAGCAGCTTAAAACCGACCGGTCGGGTGCGATGGTGGGCGGTCTAATCCTCCTATTAACATTAAAATATGCTGCTTGTAAAAAAGGGGAAAATAAAGATTAATGAGTGCTTAAGTCGGACTTAAAGAAACAGGTAACTCTAAAGACAGGCAGGGGAAGTGATACACTAATGTCTGTAACTATATGTGAATATTTAGAGGATAAGTAGAAAATAAATGATGAATTTTGAGCTATCAAATCTAATTAGTTTTGAGGAAGATTTGATATGGAAATAAATTAATATTTCCAGTAATGCGTTGTTTATGTACTTCACAACATAAGCTATTAAAATGACTAACACATACACTTCAATACTGAGTAAGCTCATTGCCTTCAAATATCATTCGGCATAAGATTATTGATATTCCACATTTATTGCTCAATCTAAACACTTTCAAAAACGAAACAAATACAGAAATGACACAGAGTAAGAAATAATTCGGCTATCAATCCTCCACACAAGTACCCTGCACTCCACACCACTGGTCCTCAGAACTCAGTTAAGTACTAAACACATCCACAGAGACGAAGAATTTCCTCAACCAACTGCACTTGGAGAAGCAGGGGGGGGGGGGAGATCTCTTACCCAAAGTACTGCACTCAAGAGCTAGGGTGCTATCCTG
>KZ807675.1:30702-47801 GCA_000696205.2 Oncopeltus fasciatus | reverse complement strand
ACACAAATTAAAAAAATGTATTTTTTTAATGAAGGATTATCTGCCAACGTTTCGGCTTACATTGTAAGCCATCTTCAGGGCTATCAAGAAGATGAGAGAGGACGTCCTGTCCCTACATTTTAATATATATAGCGAGCGATAGAAAATCTCCATAAGATACCATTGTTATGGTTCCAAATAAATCCACCTTTTTCTCCCCATGCCCCTCAGCTAGGTTTCACAATTCATGCATTTCAAATTAGAAAAAACGAACAAGAAGTGGATGTAAGATGATATCAATAAAAAAAATATGCAGTGTATGGCAACTTAAAAATTTCCTTGTTTGCATTCTTATAACATTTTCTTCCATCCTATTCTAATAGTTTTAATCAACAGTCGACATTCGCCCTATGATTTCTATTAATTTTCACACTTGGGAAACGTGTGATGACAATGCTCCACGGTTCGGGGCTAAGCGATTACAAAATCTGATAATTATTATACTTAAATAACTTTTCAATAATTCTCCATTTAAAGGGGGGAGGAGATATCCCATGATTTTATGCTGCTTAGCAGTCTGGTCCTTGGAATGATGACTTTTTTTCATTAAGTTTGAAATAGATTATGCTCCGTCTAAAGCTAGTGCAGTGATGTAGCCAGCAAATACTAAGAGGTATAATAAGTAGTAAATTGATTCCTCTTCGGTCAATGCTCTTCTGTTGGCCATCACAATGTTCTTACTAAACTCACAAGTAAAAACTAAAGTCTCTTAAATGTTAGAAAATCTTCAATAAGATGAATCTTTGCTAACAACTAACCATTTACTGATAGGAAGAAAGAAAAGAAGTGGATTAAGTGACCCTTTTCTCCATAAACGGGTGGGAATATAAATAGGTACTGGATAAGATACAACACAAAGTCCAGTCTGGGGCAATGGAATTTCTATTTTTATCTCTTATGTAATAATAATATAAATATTTGTAAGTGATCCTTTAATTTTGTCCGGCAGTGTACAAGTATTGATAGTACTTCAGACAAACTCTACGGCAGAATCTGAGCCTTTAGAAAATAAGGGGTAAGTTATATATCCCACTAACACACACCCACAAATGGCAGGTGCGACACTGGGACAGCTGCTCGATTCTGGAGAAACGAAGCAAGACCTTTCTAAGAAGGAGAATAGTCGGCAACAGAAAAGGTGGAGAAATCCCGTTCCTGAGAGTATGGCCGGTGACGGATAAGGCGCTCTCTCCCTTGGCTTGACTCCAGGGAGAGTGTGTTCTGTGGGGGCTCAGTCAATATCACCCCCGGAGGAGTAAACAACCCTCTGCCAGGGCACTAATGGCTTCTCTTCTTTTAAGTGAATCCCCTTCTGCTGGTGAAAACACGGAGCGAGAGCATTCAGTCCCGCCCGTACAGAGGATGTACGCCGTACTACTCCGAGAGCATATGCCCCAATAATGGTGGGTGCCCTCTTGCACAAGTGCTACTTGACACCACATTGATCACAAATCATTTCACCTACATCTTTAGGTATAACGAATAATATAGACCAGTGCAATGGGAAGACTATTCACAATCATTCTTATCAAAACCATAAATCTATGGTTTTCTCTCAATGGTTTATTGACAGATCAGTCTATAAACAGGCATGCAAGATAAACAAAAATGAATGTATGCAAAAAGAGAATTTGTTGACCGTAGATATTATTCTAAGATGATTTTAGTTGGGGTTCGGTCGAGGAAGATCCAAAAAAACACAAATTAAAAAAATGTATTTTTTTTAATGAAGGATTATCTGCCAACGTTTCGGCTTACATTGTAAGCCATCTTCAGGGCTGTAATTAGTTGTTTGTTTGCATGTGTTTTTTTTTTTCAAATTGGTTCTTTTTCAATATTGTTTTCATAAACTTTTAATTGTCTTACACAGCTTTCTACTTTCATACCCTTGATATCACATTCTATTATAATTCTCTATTATACTAATTTNAGAAAAAAAAAATCTATCTGTCCCAGCCAGGAATCGAACCTGGATCTCCTGCTATCCGGGCCGGTGCACTTACCAGTTATGCTACCAGGACGCGCTAGTTATCTCATTCAATTCCCTCTACACTAGCGAGAGACTAACCCTCTCTAACTAACCCCTAAGCTGGGACAGATCGATTTTTATTCTTTTCCCTCTCACTAATTGTTTATAGATTATTAATTTTTTTTTTAAATTCAGATTCTGATGAAGTATGTGATTCCGAAGAAGACCAACACTTTTAGCATTGATTCTAGTCATAAATTCATCTCTGACAACAAACAAGGTGAAAGCATCATCATACAAATACTCCTAGACAAAGGAAAAGTTCGTAGGATTAAAAAGCTTCCGGGGTAAAAGTCAATTGAGGAAGTTTTGTGTGCTAATTGTGCAGTTTTATTACTCTAATTTTAATCCACCTATGGTAGTAATTTAAATCAAGTATTCATAAACTTTCTTTTTCTATAAAATATATACATAACTAATAATATGAAAAATAGAAAAAATAATCTAAGATAAAAATTAAAATTTAGCGGAGTTCGCTCTCATTAAATAATGTAAACTTAAAAATTAATTTTTTTAAATTAATTCAGACCACGAAAGATAAAATTCTTTTAGAACCGGAATTAAACTTATGATACTTCCCATGTTTCATTAAGGTGGAGATAAGAATAAACGAGAAACTCGTTGAGGACACTAAGGGTAAAAGCAAGGCCACTAAGCATGGCTCTGAGGAGTGGGGGAAGCCCTTAACCATAGAAGATACATTCATAAATATCTCCCTTAATTTTCATTGATCAATTAAAGTGGTTAAGAATAAAAATGTTATTTTTTTTAAATAAATAATAAAGCAATTACCAGAAAATAAATTTTCGATGGTTGGGCTAGCCCCAATATCTTTAAAAAAAAAGAAACAAAATTATACACTTGGCGTGCTCTAGCCTACTGATAAATGAATTAATATAGTTATTTAGTTGTATTATTACTAATAAAATGTTATCTAGTAACTTAGTATTATTATTAGTAATATTGTAATACTTTTGCATTTTGTATTATATTCACTATAGGCTAAGTGATACATATTCAAATCCTATTGAACTGGAGGTATTTTTTAAAGAGAAATACCACAATTTATAATAGTAAAATCTTCGTTTTTATTAGCGTTCCGAAAAACTGTAAATAATATAGTAAGAAATATAAAAAGTGTTCAAGAAATGCAAAGGGAGCGAGAGAAAAAAAAAATCTTACTACCTCAGCCGGAACAGAACCCGGGTCTCCTGCTTTCCGGGCTGAGTTAGTTAGATTTTTTTCTAGCTCCCTTTGCATTTCTTGTAGAACATCTAACGTGGGATTACATACCACAACTAACATCATTATATAAAAAGAGTACCATGTAAATTTCCAAGGTTTATATGCCTGCGATAAAAGCTTGATTAAATTTAAATTAAGGAAGATATTTGCTATCATGATATATGTGAGCAAAAAGGTTGCCTTTCATTTCACCGACATTGCTCAGCGGCAATGATCATGATCATATCAGGCATTCTTAACTATAAGTGTAAGTATTCTATTCCTATCAAGTGTTTCAAGGGTTTCGGCCGCCTCGAACATGTGAACAGCACGGAATCAAGGAGACGGAGATCGATAACAATCGACTTACCGCCTGAAAGACAATAACAATGGGAGAATCAGAAGGGGGGGGGGGGAGCCTTGAATGAAAAGGGTGGGGCAAGGTCAAGTGAGAAGCACATGAGAGGCGAGACAGCACACGTATCTCGTCTACAGCAGCTGTCGGACGGCAGAGAGCCAAGAGACCCTCACGAAATGTCATATTGCTGCTTTGAGGCATGGAACGCGTATACCTAAACTTTCAAGAGTTACTTCATTTTAAAATTTATAAAAAAATTTATTTAAAAATAAAAAAAAAGAAAGAAAATAAAGAAAGAAATTTTATTTTGAGACTTAAGTCCCTCTGAATAACTAAGAGGTCACAGCTGACAGTATAGCTGATTCTGTCATAATTACAACAATAAAAATAAATTTGTACAAATAAACAAAAGGCTAATAATGTAATGTATTTTGAACAGAACTAAGACAATATTTGCAACTTATTTTACAAGTACGGAAATAGAAGAAATACAAGGATTAAAAAAAAATAGATGCACAAAAAGAAATTGAATGCTTCGCAAGAAAAACAATGTAAGTCAAAACTAATAAAATAACAATTAGCCATGATAAAAATAACAATAAATATTTAATAAACAAAGCATTATTTTATTTAAATTACTAACATTCCATTCAACAACTTAGGGTCATTGCAGTATAAAAGCGTTCCCAGGACGGGACTGGAACCCGCGGCACTCGACTTAGGAGACCTCAACCTCAGAAATTTATATGTTTCATGATTATTTTGAAGATCCTACTGTCTCCTGTAGCTACCAAATCCAAAGAGAACTACAAAATCTATCCGGGAACATCAGACTCAAGAGATCTAACCTCAAAGATAACTCCAGTTGATGAAGTAAACGGAGGAAGAACAGCATGACCACTCCCATTCATGAGCCATCTGTTTCAGATTCGTCTCCGTACACACCCAGCGGCCCACGAACATAACTTCAATGGAAGCTTTGTACATACGTCGCCAACCCTGGAGTTCCACCTACCACCAGGCATGGAGACATCAACTGGAGGTTGAGGAAAGCCGTCAAGTAGAATCTTGTAAATAAAAATAGTTTAAGAACTTATAAAACCAATAAGAAGCCATGTTTTTTTTGTGTAAGAGAAAAAACAGAAATACATAGTATGTTCAAAAGGAGAGTTTGTTGACCGTAGATATTATTCTAAGATGATTTTAGTTGGGGTTCGGTCAAGGTAGATCCAAAAAACACAAATTTAAAAAATGTATTTTTTAATAAAGGATTATCTGCCAACGTTTCGGCTTACATTGTAAGCCATCTCCAGGGCTATCACGAAGTCATGGAAATGTGAACTTAGGGACAGGACGTCCTCTCTCATCTTTATGATAGCCCTGAAGATGGCTTACAATGTAAGCCGAAACGTTGGCAGATAATCCTTTATTAAAAAATACATTTTTTAAATTTGTGTTTTTTGGATCTACCTTGACCGAACCCCAACTAAAATCATCTTAGAAATACATAGCGTTTTGATAGTTAATACTAACGATATATCTTAAACAGCGAAAAACCTATAAACACCTAAAAAAGATTCTCCATCTGACTTCTCATAAGGATATAGTAATGCTTTAAAAAATTAAATAACTCTAATTTATAAAAATAAATTTAAAAATCATTATGCTTAAAGCAATCATCAAAATAGAATGGACATATCAAACCAACAAAACTTTGATAGTTCATACTAGCGATATACCTTGAACAGTAAACACACCTAAAGATTCTCCATCTGACTTCTCATAAGGATATAGTAGTGCTTTCAAAATTAAATAATTCTAGATTACAAAAATAAATTACAATAATCATTATGTTAAAAGCAATTATCAAAATGGAAATCATCAGCAATAAACATATAGAACTCATATATATATAAAGCTCATGGTATCCGTTAGTGTCTCGCAATCCTTGCGCTGCGGGTTCAAATTCCGTCCTGCGCAAGCATTTATATAAAAAATAAAGGCTTGCCCCGACCCATAGATGTTTAGAATGGGATAGCAACCTGTAGATTATCCCTTCCTTCGTGAACTTAAGTACATGAAAGGAAGGCCAACATATTAAAAGAAATTAAAAATATAACAAATTCTAATTCTTAACAGTAGAAAATATTTTCTAAGACTACAAAACAAGCGTTCCCTACAGTTGGTCGGAAATACACTGATGAACAGTAATAAACCACTTTTACGAAACAAAGAGATCAGCAGGAATTGCCCCAACTGAAATGTCATCATGACTTCCAATCCAAAACAATACAGACCCGTCAAACTTATGCTTGGAATAGGCTCAGGCCGCAACTCATTCCTGACAGTAGAAATATTTTTCAGTGTTTGCTATGCTGATTTATAATGATTTTAGCCATTTTCAATTTTAATTAATCATTAAGATTGAAAATGGCTATTTCATTCTGATATTGTCCTAGTTAGAAAAGTATATCTTACACATATTATGTACCAGTTTTTTGTAACTCAAATAGCAACGAAAATAATGCAATATATATAAGTCTCCCTATACCCCCCCCCATCAATTAATTAAAACAAAAACTATTACTTCAATTGTTTGTAATGAAAAAAGGACTTGAGATTCTCAAAGGTTGGTAAATAAATGAGAAATAGTCACGAACCTCCACAGTTAACTTTTTGCTTAAGTTCTGAACTTGTGTACTAACATTTTTGCAACTTTTTCCGTAGAGGTAGATATCACCAAAAATATAGGTCCCATTGGGATCTCAGTTTTATGAGTTTTAGGGAAGCAATAAAGAATTGGAGGCAGAGGATTCACTTGAAGAACTCGTGGAAGCTCTCCACGGGCGAGAAGATGTGAGTTGCCTCTCTTGTGAACTTAAAGAGATTTGTGACCGACTTCTCAATTATTTCCCCCAACTTTGATTGAGAACCTCAACCAGCCACCAATTATATAGAAGCAAAAAATTGAGATTCTATACTTTGGGTCCGCCCTAAACACTAAGTTTATTCCTAAATATAATTAAATAAATCATAAATACCCCATTTAGTTTCATTATTTTAAATATTGTGGAGACTAGAGAGCGTGCAGAAACACACACATACTGTCAATTAAAATGTATATAATGTACATATACGTAGTACATTATATAAATTTTAATTGACAGTATTTTTAACTTTTCCTATAGAGGTTCTGTTGAGATCGCTGAAATTTGCAATTTCCAATCAAGCAGATTTCTTGAATTCCCTACAGTATGTCTGGTAACAGAAGGAAATGCTTGCAACAAGGAAAACCCCACAACTCAGAATTTTTGTATATTAGAAGATATATGTACACATACAAATGTAAACTTATAGAAGCATTTCCTCGAAATGAATCAAATTTTAAATAAAGTATAGCAACACCCATAACAGATGATGGCTCATCGGCCAAAGGCCCTTTCACGAAGGTTCGTCGTGCTAAATCCATCAAAGGAAGTAGAACGCATAAGCAGGCACAAACGATGGAATCAAAGTTCTCGAAAGCAGCTCAGTTAGGCAAGTTATTTGTAAGCTTCATAACCCAATAAAATATAAAAGATCCTACAAAATGAGAGTTTGTTGACCGTAAATATTATTCTAAGATGATTTTAGTTGGGGTTCGGTCAAGGTAGATCCAAAAAACACAAATTTAAAAAATGTATTTTTTAATAAAGGATTATCTGCCAACGTTTCGACTTACATTGTAAGCCATCTTCAGGGCTATCATGAAGATGAGAGAGGACGTCCTGTCCCTAAGTTCACATTTCCATGACTGAAACGTTGGGAGATAATCCTTCATTAAAAAAATACATTTTTTAATTGTTGTTTTTTTTGGATCTACCTCGACCGAACCCCAACTAAAATCATCTTAGTATAAAAGATCCTTTTTGTATGTTTTGAGGGGAAAGTACGTATGCAAAGACCAGTCGGAAAATATTTCATTCTGAACTTACAACCGAAATAAAACATACATGACGACAACAATATGTATGCTCGGTGCAAAGGAAGAGCCGATAGATGACAGATGGCCTGCTTCACAAAGACCGTCAATGGGACCAACCTCTGACAGAGGATCCCCTTAGAGTTGAGCCAGTCGGAGGAATAGTCTGCACCAAGACAATGACGAGGAAGTCGGTCATGACTAGACATTCTGCAACAGTTATTAGCTCAGGACTAGTTATGCGAGGGGACTTGCGTAACTCGCGAACGAGCCTTATCAACAGCATGAGCGGGCGCTTATCAGAGCAGCTCTCACCTGCCCATACACAAGACCCATGGTCACAGGGATTCCTCATATTTTCCCTAAGTTATAAATATTTCACAGCGAAATAGTCATGCCATAATATGCAGGACGGTTCTCAACTTAGGACAAATGTAACTAGTATATTCATGTGATGAAACCATGTTAATCATGTGATGTAATGATGAATGATATTTAGCTATATATTAATTAAAACCTATAGCAAAAATACAAATTAATAAAAACAAAATAATAAATCAGTCATTAAAATTTTAGTATAAGCAACAGTAAATTTTTTCGATGTTAATCTAAACAATTAAAGCTTGTCAATACAAGCTCAGGAACTTTCATTGTTTGAAATGTGCGTTCTGAAAGTAATTAGAGCAATCTAAATAAAATTATGATACAAATTCAGAATTTATAAACTTCATGAGAATATGAAGAATGTATTTAGACATATATTTTTTTAAACATTTTTAGTTCCATTTTGAATTTGAGTAAAATTATTTTGGTTTCTAATCTTTCTTACTACATAGAGTTAGATTATGTATATAAGTGATATTTAAGTGAGTTTAAATAAAAACAAGAAGAAAAGAGAAAAACTAAAAAAAAAAAAAATACCTATGACCGAATTTATTGACAATTAGGTTCGTTACCAATTACTTTTGATAAGTACTGTTTTATTTGACAAATGACTGTTATCTCCAGTCCCATCCAGAGTGGAAAAAAAAAATTGTTCCAAATAAATAACGCTTTCATCAACTGACAGCAGACGATTAACTACCAACTATAATGATTTGTTCAGAACGTAGATTTTAAAGCTAAATGTAAGTACAAATATTTATTTATTATTTCATCTATATTAAATTGCTACAACATATTTTAAAAAATGTACGAATAAGAGATGTAATTTATTGTTATCATTCTTAATCAAATAAGATAAAATGAAGAGCTTTTTGAACATGGAGATTACTAGTAGAGTACCCCAGCAAATTCTAGATAACATATAACATAGATGCCACGTAATTAATGTAACACAAAACAATTATTTTAAAGAAAAAGAAGAAAATACTTCATTTTGGAGCAAAACATTCGTTTTTTACACAAAGTATAAAAATGAAAAATAACAAAAGTAGAAGAAAAAAACCCCTAGAATAAAATATCTTAGTACAGGCGAGGTCGCAGCCTTTGCTAGACTGGAGTCCCAATGTTGTAGTTAGCTGCAAATGTAATGAATAATGAGAGTTTAATTTTTTGTAATTCATTAATATTATAAATAAACATATGTTGTCTAAAAAAAATTCTGCAAATTTTGAGAGGATCAAATTTTAATATAAAAGAATATGCATTACTAAACATTTAAAAAAACACGCATGTAAAGAAGAAAATGGTTATTATTGCAAATAAAATGTGAAAGGTAACCATACAAATAAGTAAAGATACTTTGTCCTCTTTCTATAAAGACCAAAAGTAGAAAAGTATATCATCTTGTATTATCTACTCTTAAGAGTTAATCAATTAGTAAAAACACGAATGTTAATTCCTAGTTATTAGATGATTTTAGTTGGTTTTCGGTCAAGGTAGATAAAAAAAAAATACAAATTAAAAAAAAATGTATTTTTTTAAAAGATTATCTGCAAACGTTTCGGCTTACATTGTAAGCCATCTTCAGGGCTATCATGAAGACGAGAGAGGACGTCCTGTTTCTAAGTTCACATTTCCATGACTCTACCTTGACCGAACCCCAACTAAAATCATCTAATAATAATATCTACGGTCAAAAAAACTCTCCTATTTTTTTGTTGGGGTTCGGTCAAGGTAGCTGACCGAACCAAGGTTGGTAGTTTCACCTTGACCGAACCCCAACAAAAAACATCTAATAATATCTACGGTCAAAAAAAAAGAAAAAAAAAAGGATATTAATTCCTTCTCTACGGAAGCTGCTTTGGACAAGAGAAAGCGAGATAGAGGATCCCGGACAGAGCAAGTAAACAACTGGGAACTAGAGGATTTCGAAGAAGCGTGGTGCAGAGTCAGTGGGAGAAGGTTGGGCATATAGGTCCCTGGAGAGAGCAAGTCGGCAAGACGTTATCTGTCGCCGGATGGTAAGATAGCGGCACAGCTAGGATGAATGACACTTAATACGTCACGCCTACATCCCACACCTCCCAGGGCTCCATCCATAGAGACCGCTACCATTTGAATAACGGCCTGCCTGATAATCCTACTTCGATGGAGGGAAAAAATATACTACATCATAGTAGAACGACTAGGGGGTAGGGGAGGAGAGGTAGATAATATAAATAACCTTCTCAAAATGTACACAACACATTTCAATTTAGTATTGAAATTTATTGAATATAGAGTATAGTATAAAAAGTGGATTGACAAAATTATTGGTGCAGGAACAAGCAAATAAATTCCACATAAAATAAAGTCACAAATCATTGCTTCAAGTAATTCATTAATTTACTACATAAAAACATAATTTTTCAATTAGAAAGAACTCTCAACTAATAGAAAAATTAAAAAAAATTTTTTTGTCAACGTAACATTACTAACATTAACTAGTTATTATTTTAGATTATGGTACATAAATATATTACGAGTTACGTATTTCAGTTGTTTTCACAGTAAATGATTCTTGATTGTGCCCTGTGATGTTCTTAATTTCGCTAAAATATTAATAAACATTTTAATTTTATAAATATTATTTTTTGTGGTATTTAATTCCGCGTAAATTTTAACAATTTTTAGTGCAAGGGAACAGAATAAAAAATCATTTATTTATTTATTCTGTTCCCTTGCTTTAAAAATTGTTAGTAATCATTACAGTTTTGTGTCAAGATGCGGAGCATATTTCTCTGCTTGACTCTAGTTCAGCCATACCCTATACCAGTCTACATAAAATCTCGCCATGTATAATCTAAACAAATCCACAATAAAATTAATGAATCCAAAATCAGACCTCAATTGTTTTTGGCTGAAATATTGAGAGATATTGATTCCTCCCCTGCACATATATTAATCAGCCCCTGCATACTAAGTAGTGGAGATATATGTAGGAGTAAATACATCTTATCTTTATCTATATAATATAAATAAACACGCACACAAATACAGATAAAAATACGCATTTTTCTGGATATACTATAAGTATAAAAAACGGATTTTTGAAAAACTGAACCATGGACACAATCTATTTCTTAATGATATTTTTTATTAACATAAATTATGTAATATTTTGAAAACTAGACCTTTTTAACACTTTTTGTCACTGCATTACAGTTCGAAAGTTATTTTTCAAATTCGGACCCGATTACCTTTCTATAGAATATGGAGTTTATAGGTTAATCAGTAGTTTAAGAAACAAATCATACTTATAATAATTAAATAGCATAAATCTAGAATGGAAACGAAACGCAGAAACATAAAATAGCATATAAATGAAACACAGGATGGTAATGTAGGGAATGAATAAACTTTAAATATATCTGAGGATTAATTGTTGAGTTGAAAATGTAAGCAATAAAAACAAACTTAAAAATATAAGATCGAGCTAACGACTGGGTGGGGTTTAGCCCTGNAATATATATAAAATTAGCACTCACGAAAACCTACAAAAGAGTAGCTGATAATCCAATGAAATGATAAAATTCGCATGAAAAATCGTGTATGGTAATATAGTAAATACATGGAAATTTACAATTAGATAACCTCTCTCTGTGTCAATGATAAACCATTTATTTTACGGAAGAGTCATTAAAGATAAGAATAATGGACCAAAAAATTTAATCGCAAAACGTTTGAGACCACTATAACAGTCAAAAGATAACCTTTCGGCTGTTATTGATATTGCAAAGCTATGACCCTCAATTTAAACGTCTCATACCACATCGATCAAGTACGATTACGGAGCATAAATATATTTATATTAATAGAGGAGCAAGGTAGAACTTACAATTTCAATTTTTTAATCTGTTCAATCACTCAGGGTAAGAACATTCTATTATCAAAGAAAAACGGAAACAGACCACATAGTGGTATTCTATTTTCTTAGATCTTCGTACATAGACGTAAAATAAGAAGCTCTGGCAGGGGCGTCATGGTTCTGATTTTTCACCTCAACTACAGCAGTTTATTTTCGGAGAAGACGAAGTAACGCCCGGAAACCTTGGAAGATGGGAAAAAGCCCAATTGCAGAGAATTTCTTGTGGGAGCTGTCCCCCCCCCCCTTCACGGGTGCGCAGACTTGATGATTTGATTACTCGCAGTAAATGTTTGCCTTGAAGAAGGCAAGCCGACTGGTAGACCACAGGACTCTGACCGCCGAAGCCGCGAGACCGTAGCACCATCCTAATGGCAATTGGGTAACTTGTCATGGAATTCAGATCCTCCCCTCACAAACTGAATCCTCTTCAATACATTCCTTACAACTCAACTAACTCAACAGCTGACAGAAAGGGAATGCAATCAATCCATAGAAAGAAATAAGTGATTTTTCTTTACAATTTTTTAAGGATAGGCTAATGTAGCTTTGACTAACCCTAGGCCAACCACGAAGGGAGGCTTTCAACAGTGCAAAGTACATCCTTAAATATCCGCCTCATTGAGTGCTTAACATAGTACAATGCTAGGGAACATAAAGGTAATATAATAATCAATAAGAAATAGTTGACCGTCAAATTATATAACTATATAAGGCTTGGTGGGGGATTCAGTCTTTATTTGAAGAAATAAAAACTTATTTGTAAACAAAACAGTTTTAATTTCTACCAAGTTTCGGCCTAAATTTCAGACCATGTTACTTAGTTAATATTAAGTAAAACACTCTCTCCCTCCATTGCTCCCATTTCCCTATAGAAGGCCTGAAATTTAGGCCGAAGCGCTGGCAACAATAACAAATTTTTTCTTTACAAATTAAGTTTTATTTAATCAAATCCCAAGACCTAATCCCCAAGACCAATCCTTCCTCCTAAAATAAACACATTTAACACTTGTCATGTTAAAACTTTTTTTTTTTATAATTGATAAAAGCGAAAATATTGACAATTATTCCGTGTTATAAATGAATATACTAATAATAAATAACTAAATAAGAAATACCGCTTAAAAATATGAAAAATGTAAAATAAATAAGGAGTTAGATTCTCCATTTTAAAAAGCGGAGGGTCTTTTCTCAATCCTTGAACATAAGCCTTCTTTGATTTTTATTAAAGCATAAATGTTGTAATCCTTCCATACCACTCACTTACAATTTAACAAATCTATAAAATAATGCAATTTTTTATTTCCTCTAAACCCATGATAATGACATAATTACATTGATTACTTTTTATCATAAATACTGCTCCGTACCATGTATTCATTTTAGAGCTGTCTGCTTTTCGATACGTTTTTAAATGTAATTTTAATAATAGATACAAAGAATATACTGATTTTTTTTTTTTTTTTAATGGCGAGTCAACATTTGGTCATTAACGCCAGGGAGATATTTTTAGAAGCGGGTAGATGTTTTCAAGAAGAAGAATTTCTTAGCAATAGGTCATGGTGAGGTATAATGAATCGCAGTTAATGCGAATAGGTATTATGTGAACTTACAAAGTAATTTCTTTGTACTTGGAAACTATGAAAATATATACTTCATTAAAGGAAAGTACCATTCAATTTCCCTTCATTCATGATAGTTACTACATGTTTTATTGTGATCCTTTTCATTGAGGACTGAATTGCTCTTCATTTAGTTTTCAACTTTGATACATTTAGTTCTGGACCAAATTTGGTCATGGTGAGGTATAATGAATCGCAGTTAATGCGAATAGGTATTATGTGAATGTACATAGTAATAAATTTAGTTCTGGACCAAATTTGGCCAGGTTTCTAGTGAAAAAGGGATAAGGATTCAGTGATACCATTCAGATTAACTTATGCTCATTCACGATTGTCTCTCATAAGATAGCTCGACTATGAATCATTGTAATTGTACATAAATCCCTAGAGCAGTGACAGAGAACACGACGGACAGAACAATTGTCGGGGGAGACCCGCTACGAGGCACGTGTCAGCATCCGCCGGAACAGCAGCAGTCCATCTTCATCTGCCTGGAAGAAGTGGAGGAGATAAGACCACGGAGGAGGAATGGGAGTGTGAGGAGGTACACGGCTAACGGAATCCATGGGAAGAGACAGGGCCCCAGGGCATTGGGAGGGTCCAGGGAAAAACCGACTCCTACCTCCGAGTTCACCTGGCACCTGGACACTGGAACCATTACATAATCATGGGAGCATTATGAAGGAATTTTCTCAGGCATGATCATTCATGAAGTACTACGCCGGACTGTGTCTCATCGACTCTCTTCCTCATTAAGTATATAGAGGAAAAGAGACAACAAGAATTCCCCACGTATCAGGGTAATATATTATCTTTTCCCTGCCGAACTCAAGTGAAAATGAGTAAGGAGAAGGAGAGATTTTTTTTTTCTTTTTCAAATAGAGACCTATGCCCAAGGTATGACTGAATCCTAATCTTTCTTTCATTAGAATCCTGGCCGAATTTGGTTCAGAACTAAATTTTTCAATATTGATAACCAAATGAAGAGCTATTTGAGTCCTCAATGAAAAGAATGAATATCACAGTAAAACTATAATGAATGAAGGGCAATTGAATTGTACTTTCCTTCACGAGCTTATGGGCGGTACGCAATTCCAAAAATGACAATATTGCTAGAGCACCAAAAGAGAGGGCATTTAATTTTGGTAGAACTGAAGATTTATTGAACTAAAATAATTGAATTAACAAGTTAAAAGAAAATGAAAATAAATCTATTTTTTTCTTCTTTTTTTTTTACAATTGAATTACCACAATTTACTAAATGGAAAACTCAGCGACCCGAGAAAAAAAATGCATTCTTGATGTAGTGTATTTCAAGGCTAAGGTTAGCGTTAAATATGGGCTAAATGTTTTGTGGAGAAAAAAAAAACATAGTTGCAATGTTGAGAAATTACACCTTACAAATTCCAGACAGGTATAGATTCACTGGGCAGGAGAAATATACAATAACCAATGGAAAGCAATATATGTATAGCAGACGAATGAGGAATAGCGTACGACGGAAGGAAGACTCTATTATTGATAATGGTCACCTTTCATCGTGCCGACAGAAATCTGAGAAGTGAAAGAAACAAACTAAAAAGCAGCAAGAATGATTGAGCACATACGACTTTTCCTACGGGAAGGAAGCCCTATCCAATCTCAGCCTTTTCTTACTCCTATTTCTTGTAGTACTTTAGTCCTGCCTCAAACTACAAGAAAAGGTGTACAGTGAAACATCTGTTATGGGCTGAAACAAAATTTCACATCCATTCAACCCAATAAACAGGTTTTTTTTTGCTTTTTTTCTTTTTTAAATGCAATACACGTAAATAATTCCAATATAGTACTTCATTAAAACAATACGCTTCACTAATTCAAATATCTAAACTATACTAACTACACTAAGAAGAACCAAATTTAATGTATTGTACTATGGACTAGAGTTGTGAAATTCGGCCTACAAAATTATTTTTATATTAAATCAAAAAAGCCAATGCTTCGGCCTAAATAGTCAACCAAGAGCATAAAGGCTTAAAATAATTAAAATTAATTATTCAAAATAAATTATAAAATTTAACAAGTGTCACAAGATTTAATATTTAACAGCGGAATAAGATTTAACTCAAAGTAAATCTATGTGGACACACTAACTTTATTCGGTTATATGGTCATCGTGAGAAATTGACACTTTATATAATTTGTATTGTTACCCGCCAAAACACTATGTTCATAACGATACACAGTGAGTAAGAAGTAAACCTTACAATAGACGAACTATCTGACAAAGGGGAGCTAGACAACCGCGGACTGCGGGTCATGCCTACTGCGAGGAGGTTACAATGGGTAGGGCCTTACAAGGAGGCCAAGGAAGGTTATAGAGGCGGGGACAAGGAGGCAGTGCACCTGCGGGGGCGAGCAGGCCCGTTACCGGCGGATCAGACACGGCATGGATGCTACGTGACGTCAAGACGGGGCTCTCTAATTGTAGCGGATACCAGAGAGGCTGGGGGGTCTCGGCACTGCAAAGAACAGCCCAACACACGATGAAAGGAGTCTCGCTCAATCTGAAAGACAGGGACGTGAAACTCACACTCTCTACATGTACAGAGGCTGCAGGAAGATATGAGGAGATGTATGTTGGGAACCAAGGAAAAGGCAGAAAAAGTGGACAACAATGAGCTTCACTTCATCTTTGCCCATAGCTCAGGAGAATCAAAAGTTTAAAAATACATGTAATATAAAAATATTAGGTAACCTGATTTTTAAGGCATACGTGTTATCATAAATGAAGGTGTACTATAAATTCTTTAAAGTTGTAAAACATTGGAAATTGAAATACTAGTGCATTCCTTGATGTATTTTCCGCAGTAAAACTAAGTGACAGAACTGCAAGTCAACAAAGAAGAATTTAAGAAAAGTATGTAAAATAGCACGTAAGTCCCCACCACAAAAATATTTCTCCTCTCACGAGACAGCTCAAATAATAACACAGCGACATATAATCGATTTTCTAAGTACTTAATGAATATTTAAAATGAAGCTAACATCTCATGTAATCCCATACACTTATAAAATATGCATTTTATCATTAAAAAATCTGGGTTCAGTTACATTACACTGAACTAAATAAATATTATTTTTTTGTGTAAAAAATCTAATTGTCCCAGCCAGGACACGAACCTGGATCTCCTGCTATCAGGGTCAGTCCTGACTGGGACAGTTAGATTTATTCTGTTCCCTTGCACTAAAAATTGACTAAACTAAATATTTCGTCCACAGCACAGAAAAACATATTTTTACTCCCACTAGGTAATTCAGCTGATCCCCATTCCTATTCATCCAACTATATTCAAAAATGATTTCACTCTTTAAATTTACATTTGAAAGGCGATACGCCAAATTTGAAATAAAGAAAAATAAATCGATACAAGTGTTCTTGTCGTGTTAAAATATTCGTTACGATACATGCTGGTGAAAATAATGTATCTTTTAAAACCACGATGATAATGATTTTATACAGTAACGATATCTTTGCAACAAAAGAACAATGTAAAAAAAGTTAATAATTTAAGTAATAATTATTTATAAGCTTTACA
>KZ807674.1:344477-358973 GCA_000696205.2 Oncopeltus fasciatus | reverse complement strand
ACAAATCATAAGAGGATTATCTGCCAACGTTTTGGCTTACATTGTAAGCCATCTTCAGGGCTATCATGAAGATTAGAGAGGACGTCCTGTCCCTAAGTTCACATTTCCATGACTGACATGGACGACCTCTCTCGTCTTCATGATAGGCAGCCCTGAAGATGGCTTACAATGTAAGCCGAAACGTTGGCAGATAATCTTTAAAAAAATACACTTTTTTTAAATTTGTATTTTTTGGGATCTGCCTTGACCGAACCCCAACTAAAATCATCTAAGAAGTAAAATAATTTTAGTCTTCTTAAATAGCATATCTTAGATTTATTTTGAAGAGAAAGAAATATTTATCAGTACTTTGGTATGAAATGCTTACATTCTGTTTATTTGAAATTCGATCTCCAACAATGGTGCATTGTAGATCTTAGAATTATCTCTACCAAGAAATTAAATGTAGAATTAATAATAGTAATATTTAATTTTCGCGCTGTTATACTTAGATTCAAGATATCTAAGTTCTCTTTGCCCTTTATGAAGTAAAGTAAGATAATAGGAACCAAGATATGTTGTCTCCCTGCTGTAGATTGTTTTATTGCTTTTGCCGCTTCGGATTGAAGAGCACTCCCTGACTTGAGTATAGGGTGGGGAGAGGCCTCTTTTGGTTGGAGATTTAGGGGTGCTCTTCAGATCCTACCAGCCTGAAGAGGATGTTTAAGCAGCGAAACCGGCAGAGAAATGTAACAATAACAGAAGGGAGACAATATGCTCGTTATTACTCCCAAGGAAACCATCCAGCAATATCTCCTCATCCACCTAAATAAAGCAGTTAATTAATTGAAGTAGTTACTTAAGCAGCCTAGGAAATAAAGGATTCCTCGGAGGCCCATTTACTTTTCCTTCACAGTCGACATGTCTAGTGTTGCCTTCTTGTCTAATTGCTACTAAATCATTCGCTGATTAAAGGGGTTAAAGTCTCTAAGAAAAAGCTGATGGAATTATTATTTCTGATGAATTTATGCAGGTATAAAAAGAGAAGTGGATTGTGTAATTTTGAGAGTTGGACTCCAGTTTACATTGCAAATTTTCAAAATCCCCAAAAAATTGGAGGGGTGAGGGGTTAGAGGAAGACCAAAATTTATATGCGTAATACCCTTATTTTTATTTTTATAAAAATTTATATAATAGGTGTAAAATTTATTTTTTTTAGAGTTTACGTCCAGTAAAATTTTAAAGGAAAATTCTTATTAGTGAAGTTATTTACAAATGTAGCTACAGTGGTTGAGCCCTTTCCCCACTCGTCCTTCCGTAGCCATGCTTAATGGTCTCGCCTATTACTCTCATTGCCTTCTCCAGCTTTTATAAATCATTTGCTCTCCTTTATGAACTTCTTCATTATATTTAGTCACTAGAGCACATACAGATATATACTTACAACTTAGAAGAGATCATGTTTTAAGTTTCTCCAAAGTAGGATCGTAAATAGCTTGATTTTTTTATGTTCTGGGAGATATGATAAGATAAAATAAAAAATTAACAAACTAGTTTGAAAGCTGGCCTTAATTAACATTATATATATTTCAGGCAGAGCTGCCAACGTGGCGGAGAATAAGAAGACTTAACGCTGAGAAAATGGAGCTAAGATGAGTGTTTGGTAGTAGGAATATTAAACACGTTTCATCCTGGAGAGGACACATGGAGATATGTGAGAGATATGAGAGCATATATCTCACATATATCTTGTGTGTAGTTAACTCCCTTGGTATCAAGAAGAATCTCTTAAAACTCAGCTAGATGGGACAGCCTCCCTATGAAAAACATCTTAAAATTCAAGTAAATCAACTAGCTATTATTGGGGCATGTTAAAAAGTTCAATATTGAAAATAAAGATAAAATAAAGAGTTTATAAGTTAAAATTTGTTAGCAGATTCCCTATAGGAAAATCAAGCTATTCCCGTCGGTACCGTGACGCAAGTTATGAAATATTTCAATGGATCTTCACCGATCCTAGACACATATATTCTTTGAGCCTTCAGAGCTGATTTTTAGGGTACAGCCGATGAAAATAAAGAAAAAAATAAAATGTTGATTTTACTATTATCGCTTGAACTTCATAAACACCAGTTCGATAGATGCAAACGTTTGGTTAATGTACCAATACAGTTTTTTTAACAGTAAAATTGTACATCGGCTTAGTTGAAGAGGTTCGAACATTTTTAACGAAATTGGTGCTTTTTGAAAGGCCTTTTTACAGAAATAAAAGCCTATAAAATCCAATGGCTCTTTAGAATAGGTTGGGAACTGTTCATGGCTCTTGAACACGATCCTAGCTGGTTGAATGGACGGTTAAAAAAAAAAAAAAAAAAAAAAAAAATTAAACTGTAACCGTTAAATTATTTCCCTCCATTGTTGTTTGATAAATCTTTCTGGATATTAGTTTTACGACAACACTTATTGAACTTAAATTAAAAATGTAATAAAATCCGTAAATGCTAAGAAACAAATAAATATTCAGGTTTATTAAATTAGTAAAAAAAACAACAAAAAACTAAAACCTAATTCACTCAACAGATATGTTTGCTTGAAACCAAGAGTTCCTCTACAGGTTGTTGTAAAATCCGTGATTTAAATTGTTAGCTTTAGCTACCGATAACTCACCTCCAATTATTTCCGCTATGCGCTGATAACAATCCCCTCATTCGCTAACTCTGCCAACTAAATATTAGTTCATTTTCCATACAATTATGTAAAAATTTTAGCATAGTCAAAAGATGTGTTTGCTCGAGACCAAGCGCAACTCTACAGGTTGTTGTAAATCCCTTCATTCTCTTAAATATTTGCCTTGCCTATCTGACGTCTCTCCACCAATTAAGTTAGAGAGCTTTTTTAGAGAGTTTTCTTTTCTTTCTGAGAAAAAACAAAAAAGAAATAACGCTCCAAAAGATTAACCGATAGTTTCTATCCTTATATTAAAAAAACAAAAACAAAAAAAAAATACAAAAATTTTAAATTTTGCGTTTATGATGCTTATACAGTATAATAATAAATATTATTACTAGCTTTTAATGAAGTGAGTAGAATTAAAACATAATATTCAGTTACGAATAATGAATTCTGTAATAACAAAGAATATATTTCATTCCCACGATAGAACAATATTAAAAAATGTCTAGGTTTTAATTTTTCAGGTAATATTTCATTCTAAAGGATTGTTGTTACAAATAAAAATAATTAATTCATTCATAAATTAAATGTTGTTATAAAAATTTTTTTTGTTAAATAATGGCAAGTCAATCATTAGAGGTTCGTTATTGCTCTAATGCTGCTGAGAAATATAAATTCGTAAACCTTGCAGGAAGCAGGATATCGAACGGACCCAACCCAAGCATCGGCAAAGACGGTGGTACTACTCAGAAAACTCTTTCATCAATATCAATGGAGGTTATTATGCTTTAGTAAGCGAAGAAAGGAGAAAGGAAAGCTTGATTGCAGAGTGAGAATGTGCCTGCTCCGTCCGCAGTTGAGTACTTAACGCTTAGTACTCTCCACTTTAATGACATAAAATGTTTTAAATTTTAATAATCAACTAGCCTGTGTGGCACTCGAGTATTCAACAAGTATACTGCCAACACTGGGTTTTTATATTTACTATTTCACCTGCACACTGAGCAATAGCTTTATTAGTAATAAAATAACAAGTACTTTTTATGTCTCCTCCTTCTAATTCTCTAGATTAAACAAATTAAAATTTCTGTTCAGTACATTTGTCATCAAAGTGATTATTTTGAACTGAAAATTGAAAATTTTTATTTAGGTTTAAAATTTTGTTCTTTTTCTTCTTAGGTCTTCTACATTCCTCCATATTGAATTAAAAATAAATTAAATTTATGAATAATTATTAAAAGAGAAAAGTTGAAAAAATATCTTAAATAAACAAAAGGTAAAAGAATACAGAGAGATAAGGAATTTACAGGCTGATCTAATTGTCGAGCGTTGAGACCCTCAACAGACAACTATTAGCTGAAGACAAACATGTAAATTTAAACACAATTCAGTCAAGGGAGGGGGGACCAAAGTCGATAGTTGGATACATTCGCAAGTTATAGCTCATTTGAAATGTTAACCTAAAATTTAACCTGCTAGGAATTGTTTGATCAAGTTTATGTGAAATTAGTCACCTCCTAGGAGTAGGCGCAAATTAATCATCAAATATAATTTAATCCAGTTTAGTCGTTTTATATTTACAATGTATATAATTTTACTTAGATTCTGAATAAAATAAAATAGCAAACACATTAAGTTTCAAAGTTTCTAAAAGATTTTTTTTTTTTTTCATGAACGGTTCATGTAAATTGTTAACCTTTCAGGCCGATAATATCAATCGTTTGGATGCTAGTACAATTTTATACTTTTATCCCAGTATTTATTTGAAAAATTGTACATATTACAGTTGTACAAAAAAGACCATGTGAAATCAGGCTAATTTACGACACAGGCAGAAATTATATTCTAAATATTATCAAATACGGTTTTGGAAGTTTGGAGATATTTGAAGGACTTTTTTTTAAATTAGATTTTCGTATTCTATGAGTCTTGAAACGTAAAACGTTGAATTTTGGGTAGCTTCTGATTTTGAGGTTGATTTCATAAATAGTTCATTTATTGGTAAAATGAACTTGAATTTTATAATCCATGTACATTATAAATATTTTTTATTTTTAGCACTATATGTGAGGTCACTAAAGATCTTCGCTTCGACAGCCCTCCCAACAAGAACTGATTAGTTATATAGAAGAAGAGTATGAAAGATGTTGAGCCAAGAATACAAGTGTTTAATTCCGGGTTAGAAATATCGATGGGTTCAATTACTTTGGTTGCAGTAATTTTTTTTTTCCCCCACGACAAGCCAGATGATCAAAGTTCTCTTTACAAAAGCCAAGAGCCCTTGAGTGATTTCAGCTAAATGAAATTGAGGGTAAGTTTCTAATAAAGAGAAACCTAATATATTTCAGAAGAATGATGCCTATAAGATCAGGCCACACCCCTAAGTTCCCAGCCCTCAACCCTTCCCTTGCTGCTGGAGAAAAAAAAAAAAAAAGTTAGCTCTGAAGTGATTGGTTGATTGATTAGTTGAGCAGCTGACGCTTTAATCTTTCACAAACTCTCAGCATCGAAAGGGTTTAGCCTTCGAACCCTTTATTTCTTAAGCTGAACGACAAACGTCAGTTAACGAACTTTTCAACAGAATCTCTGCATATCCGGAAATAGTGATATCGATATCGGATTGATAACTAGGTATATATTATATTGTTCAGTTGCAGCAATAAATTTATATCGATATTGGATGAGTTAATTTTTCATGGCCCAGTACCAAAGCTTTATGTAAATTCAATAATAATTAAGGAAGTACGCTTACAGTGATCATGTATTCGTATAATTATTTACAACTAAAAAAAATTTTTTTACGATGTACCATTTCTTAATAGCTCAATGGCAATAGACCAATAAGTTAATTATCAATGCTTTTTGTAAGCACATAACTTGAAATAAGTTAAAAGTTTAAAAAGAGGTTAAAATGAATTGTTATCTAGTAGTTTAATGATATAAGGAATGTTTTCATGTCCAACAGAAAATAAAACGTTCCCTATATGGATTTCATTTTATGATAACGAGCGATAAATGCTAGTTTATTTTCAATATTATTTTTTTTTTTAAATCTTTCGACTGAACCTTAAATATATATTCAAATGAAGAGTTTTTGACCGTGGAGACCTTGTTGGGGTTTGATCAAGGTTGTGAAATAACCTTGACCGAACCCCAACAAATTTTCTACTTAAATATATATGTTCCAATTATACTAAATAGTCTATCACTGCCATCTTGGCTAATCAGATTATTCTTGAAAAAAAGTTAACTCAATAATTTCTGGAGGGTGGGAAAACTTTAAGATATCGATGAAATGCCATCGAGATATCGATATGTAGGAGTAAATAATAAGAGGAGTGGGATTTTCAGTGGATCTCCTTCAAGTAAAAGTGTTCCTCTCCACTTCTCTGAAGATTGTACTCTCTTAGCCTTGTCAAGGCTTGCACCCACACTCTCTTGGCTAAGCTATCTGACGTGCTTAAGCACAACAGATGGCAGCTTCAGCGAGAGGAGGGGGGGCCCGGTGGCTTTCAGTAGTCCTCGAGTCGGCGGTTTTTTTGCACGGATCGGCGGGAATCAGCAGTTTTCCTAACGCCGACTTGAGGACTACTGATTTTTGAAAGAGCCCAGTGCTCGAGGCTTCACTGAACGACCTTCACACGGATTCGGACAGGTCTACTGCCAACATTAAATACAGCAATTGTTAAAAATATTAAAGTTGTGTTCTTGAGGTACTACATTAATTAAACTCAGGATCTACAGGATGTGATACAAGAAGCCTACAGAGACCAAGATTACTGCGAATTACATAAGTACTGTATGATATCTTATACAAAAAAAAAAAAAAAAAATGTTAAAAAGGCTCGTAATAAAAACTATTGACCACCCACTCAGTCTATAAATTGATACAAGTATAATCGAGAGAAACGACGGGACCAAAAGTATTATCGAATTATTGTTACGAATATGACATAGCCCAGCCTTTTGACCCGTTTTTATTTCTTTTGTTTGATACTGAGTGATTTGTCTTTCACTCTATCAACTCAGCTAGGTTGGTTGTTCAGAGTGGGATCATGTTATAGTGAGATCATCAACCAATGGGAGGTGACAGGCATCCTTCATGGACAAAATTTTTTTATTATTATTTATTTTTTAAGTTTTTTATTAACCAAACAGCTCTCTAATGGCAAATGACTTGTATCTTAAGAGCACATAAACGTCCATTCTAAAACTGGGCAAAGACAATGGTTCCTAAATTCTACCGGCTTAGCAATTATATGATCAATAATCATTGGAAGAAACGACAATTCCTCATTATTAAACTCTCCGAGAAACAGTCTATTATGAAATCAAAAACAGACATAGAAGAAATTTTCAGCAGATGAAAATGATATAAAAAATTTTCTTGAGAAAACACATGGTTTATAATTAAATCAATATTTAATAGATTAATAAAAAGTTCTTAATAAATAATTTTTATTGAATTATTCATTCAGATCACCTTGTATTAAAAAGCAAGTTTGATGAATATAAATATTGCATAATTTATAAAAATACATATTCAAATGATAAATAAATAAAAGGGATTTTCATATATCGTTCAATTGTAAGTTAAAGTATAGAAAAATGCCACTCTGGATGATTATTAAGTCGAAGGGAAGAAAGCTCTGAGTAACATCTTGTTATTTCAGCAGAATATACTGTTATTAGACGGCAAGAGGGGGGAGGCGAGACAATTCAAGGTTGTAGGACACAGCTGTTGCCAGATATAGAGGGGTAGGAAAGGGACTTCGAATTAAAGAGATCACATCCAGATAGGGGATGCTACTTTCAATTGCGAGTCCTGACAGAATCATTGAAGAATTATAAGGGTTATCAGTTGAATGAACGGTGGTCTTTCACGGTTTGCTTTGAAAAAAAACAAAAAAAACGCAACCTTTTCAAGCCGGATATTGATCGTTTCTGAGAGGTATTGAGGTAAAGAAGCTTCTAATTAGATTCTCATACCACTTCGTTACCTTGGTTCCATCTTGATTCACGACTCACGTTGGGCGTGCTTACTGAAAATAAAATACAAGACTTAATCGAAGCAAGGAATCCTATACCGACTAATGAATAGGAGCACTAAACTTACAATAAACTAACGCTCTACAAAAATTTACTCCGACCAATCTCGACATACGACCTAGGTAGCAGGACCTAGGTTGCCAGCAAGCCTCCCAACATACAAAGAATCTAATCCTTTTAATTAGAAATCCTCAGAATGATCGCATATATTCCCTTATATACTTTATTTCCATACTAGGTAGTATTCACAAAAATTGCTGATTCATATCAACAATGATTGGATACGCCCGTTTGTGGATTATTGGATAAACCTAAGTGAAGGAATCTGCTTATATTTTCTACGACTCTAAGGGCAGTAGTTTTTTAGAATAAGGGAAAATAATAATAAGCATCCTTTCCTAGTGGGGAAAAGTGTGTCCAGATCTTCTTTACCAGAAGAAGTGTGCTAAAATATGTATTTTTGAAATTCTAAATGAATCTTGATTTTTAGTGGGTAACGAACGCTCCGAAGTTATTCTCATCATGCAGTCATAAGTGCATAAAAGGTTTTATGTCATCTAGATCTTTTTGAGCTCATTTATATCTAGACCATCACTCGTACCATTAATGGTTTATTTTCAATTTAAATTGGTACTCCATCAAAAAAATATGTGATTGCTTAAATTTAACTTAAGAGTCATTCTATACTTAATATCTAAAGATTGATACCGTAAGGACAATAATTTTCATCTTCTAGAACTAATTATTACATATTTAAATATTTTATTTAGGTTGTGGTTTTTTTTTTTTTTTCCCACGTAAATTATAAATAATTCATGAGAGCTGCCTTGACCGAACCCCAACTAAAATCATCTAAGAAGTAAAATAATTTTAGTCTTCTTAAATAGCATATCTTAGATTTATTTTGAAGAGAAAGAAATATTTATCAGTACTTTGGTATGAAATGCTTACATTCTGTTTATTTGAAATTCGATCTCCAACAATGGTGCATTGTAGATCTTAGAATTATCTCTACCAAGAAATTAAATGTAGAATTAATAATAGTAATATTTAATTTTCGCGCTGTTATACTTAGATTCAAGATATCTAAGTTCTCTTTGCCCTTTATGAAGTAAAGTAAGATAATAGGAACCAAGATATGTTGTCTCCCTGCTGTAGATTGTTTTATTGCTTTTGCCGCTTCGGATTGAAGAGCACTCCCTGACTTGAGTATAGGGTGGGGAGAGGCCTCTTTTGGTTGGAGATTTAGGGGTGCTCTTCAGATCCTACCAGCCTGAAGAGGATGTTTAAGCAGCGAAACCGGCAGAGAAATGTAACAATAACAGAAGGGAGACAATATGCTCGTTATTACTCCCAAGGAAACCATCCAGCAATATCTCCTCATCCACCTAAATAAAGCAGTTAATTAATTGAAGTAGTTACTTAAGCAGCCTAGGAAATAAAGGATTCCTCGGAGGCCCATTTACTTTTCCTTCACAGTCGACATGTCTAGTGTTGCCTTCTTGTCTAATTGCTACTAAATCATTCGCTGATTAAAGGGGTTAAAGTCTCTAAGAAAAAGCTGATGGAATTATTATTTCTGATGAATTTATGCAGGTATAAAAAGAGAAGTGGATTGTGTAATTTTGAGAGTTGGACTCCAGTTTACATTGCAAATTTTCAAAATCCCCAAAAAATTGGAGGGGTGAGGGGTTAGAGGAAGACCAAAATTTATATGCGTAATACCCTTATTTTTATTTTTATAAAAATTTATATAATAGGTGNCGGATAGCAAGAGATCCAGGTTCGATTCCTGGCGAGGACGGATAGATTTTTTTATTCTGTTCCTTTTCATGAATTATTTATAATTATTACATACTACATAATCTCATAACTGCATGCTTTTTCTGGTTTGGAAACGTTGATCGTAAGCAAATTTTGGCTAACCGTGCTGTGTGCTTCTCTTAAGTTAAGAATGATCATGATCACAAAGGAGCTTGAGCCACCTTAGAAGCCTTCGAGGAAAAGATATATTTCTTTCTGCCATGGGAATATCTACACAAACAGAATGTTAGAGATGACTTTGCGGGCAATCAATTCTTTCTGTACATACCACTAGGGAGTATATGTGCTCGTGGAATCTATAGACTCCATAAAGAGAGGCAAGATAATCTCGAATAGCTCTCGGACTTCTTTTATTGCTTTATTTTGTATTGCTTCCAAGAGAATATCTTGGAACTATAATGTAGCAATTCATCTCGACTTTTCAGTATCTAAGGAGTCCTGAATGAATGATTTCTTGATAAGAAGAAATTTGATTTAAAATCTTTTATTATTTATTTATTATTTTTTTAACCCATGACATGTAGCGTGAGGGTTCGAGTCCTCCCCCCAAGGCAAGCTTTTATCGGGAATAAAAGCTTTTCCAGAGGCATAGATGTTTAAAAAGGGTGGGTATATGTAGATAGCCCCTTCCTCAATTACAATAAGTAGTTGATAGGAAGTTTCAAAAACACCTATGACACTGAGAACACTTCTATTTTTTGATAAAAAGAAATGATGTCTCAACAATGTTAGCATAGCTATTAAGTTTTAATCGAATAGTTTGTCATTTTAAAAACTAATCTTAAATTTTTAATGGCTTTGTTGAAGATCTTAGGTTGTGTAATAATATAATTCCTTCTGTGGTAGTCAGTCGTACATAAAACGTAAAAAATCAAATAATTTTGCAGACATACTAAAACAAAAATATTAATTTTCCTCCTTGAATTTCTATTTACGCCAAATGCTCATACCATTATAATGTGTAGTCAGATGTGTAAGTACAAAAAGGGTAAAGCAGCTAAAAATTAGTCATTCAATTAATATAACGACTATAACACGTAAAGTATGTTCAGAAAGTAAATAATGTCGTCAGCACAAATGCTTCTTTACAATTAAACTATTTAAATTTATATGCGTTCGCATTTACGTTTACCTAAGCTGAGAAAACTACTTTAATCTATTTGGGTCATTTTTTAAAATCTTTTTCTTCTTCTCAAAATAATCTTTTCAAAATACTCGGATTACATTAATTATCGAATAACAAAATTCATTGTAGTTAGAATAGAATAGAAGTGAAATTTCTTTATTCCAAGAAACCTTATATTTTATTAAGAATATTTTAAAATGTTCATGATGGTACAGTCAGATTTTCAAATTCTATGAAATAGTCTCCCTTTTTTAACCGTATCATCTGTTATATTTCCATTTCTTGTAGGACTAAATGTATAATTTTATGCCCCCGGTAGGTTCAATTCAAACTTTTAATAAACATTTCTGAGGAACTAGATGGGTAGATGAATATTATCTTATTTGGAAGAGTCCCAAGGATCGGACTCTCTGAAAAGAAAAATATTTAAAACTCCACTCTCATAGTTACGGCCAGTAATTGATAAAAGATTTTATACACACAACGGGAGATAACGAATGTATTCACATATTTTATTTTGTTTTGATGATGAAATATTTATTAATTATTATTTAATTTTGTAAATACACATTCATTTGTGTATTTATATTATAAAAAGATTAATAAGAATTAAATAGGTCATGGTGAGGGATAATGAATTGTTAATGCGAATAGTTATTATGTTGATGGACATAGTAATTTCGTTGTGCTTGGAAACAATTTAAATATTTTAAGAAAGAAAAAATTGAGAGAGAATGGAAAAGAAGCATACTGAAAATGCATCTATATACGATTTAATAGCCTGCCCTCTTTCAGAAAGTTCATTACAGTGTCGATCCAATAGAATTTCGTCTAGAGTCCCATTTAAGTTATATTTTTTCCTTGTTTCTTTATACTTTGAGTACTCTGTAAATATATGTTTGATGGTAAGAAGTTGTCCATGTGATGCCTTTGTTTACTGTTATTTCTATGACAGTTGATAGGTGTTCTTAATAAGCGGATGAACATGGAAACTCAGACGTGGGTATGCGACAATACCAGGACAATTAATGGGACTTTGTAGGAGTCTGCTGGAGTGTTTATTTTGGCTGGGCAGTCCTCCTTGAATTCTCCTCCGCCCTGGGCATACCCCTGGGGCAGCTTAACTTATCTAGTACATGAGCATGAGGTGCAAGAACGAAGAGGAATATAGAACCATGTGTGAACACGCCGTTGAACTAGCTGGTATAGAAGCAGTCGGGGTTACATGTGCAGTTTATTGTTACTGGAGGTTGATTACGTGGCGACCAGCAGCGCACAGCAGAGGTTAGTTTAGCAAAAAAATTTTTTTTTTTAAATCATTAACTCCGCAAATACAGAGTATTAAATTGTATATGAATATGCAATGTAATACTTATACTTAACTATTGCATAAAGAGAGGAATAGACTATTTTGATCGTGACATCAAATAGGGACAGCCTTTTTCTATAATTTTCTTCATCCTGGAAAATATTTTTCAAGAAAAGAGCTGGTTGGAACTCTCCCTCTCTCCAAATTTATTTATATTATATTTCTATCCTGTACTACGGGAGAAAAAAAAAAGAAGAAAAAATACAGAACCTAGAACTACTTTACAGTGACATAATCACCCAAGCCTTTCCAGCACTCAATCTCAATCAACTAATGTACCCAGGGACAATAAGATAGGACGAATTATAGAAAAGTACCAAATTAAAGAATTAAATTGGCTTTTAATATTACCTGTCGGCATCACAATGAGCATGCATGATAGGAGGGCTCCAGTCCACTTCCGAGATCCTGAAACAAACATTTGCGTTAAAAAATGTATTCTTGAGTACAGAAATGTATTCTTATATTTCGAATATATATCCTTATATATTCGCACAAACGCGCGAGTTCAAATTTTAGAATATATTCATTTACTGTACCATCATATTATTTTGAGGACGGTTCTATAATTGGGGATACGACACATCGTAGTATTTTTTAATTAATTAAAAGTTTTATAAAAATTTGTTAATCTCTATTTTATTTTATTTGTATTTTTGTTAAGTCCTCATCATTCTCACACTACTTATTAAATCTATAAATATATGTTAGATATTAATATATTTAAAATTTGTTCACGTAGGCTTCCACAGTCATCAGATGTATGTAAAGTTTTTTCCNGAGGAGGTTCAAGGTCACCTGTATTTACAGAAGACCCAAAGCGGCACTAAGGGAAACAATGACCCTGCTCGCTGAGGCTGCTAACGACTCACAGCACTGAGGTGTACTCATAGTGAGCCAACTATGAGTAGTTGGTTATCTGAATGCCAGGCATCCAGCCTGGGGATGTCGAACCCCAAACAAGCTCGGGACTAAAATCCTGGGTCTGGGACTCGAAGTATACCACCCTGGTGTACACACTTTCAGACACGACTGTGATCCCAGCTTTGTCTCCACAATTGACCTCCTCGTAACGAAGGATCTGCTTAGTATATAAGTTAGTATTAAGTTAGTATGTAAGCATGTAACAATGAGGGCCCCCCACCCTCCTAAAATGTAAAAAATAAAATTAACCTAACCTAAATAATGTAAACACCTTAGAATATAAGATATAGCAATAGGTAAATGCCTAAATCCGGTACACTGGCACAGCTAGCGTACCGCGATACATGTAAAATATAAAAATAGAGGCAGAAAAAAAAAAAATAAAGACAGCTCTCATTCTCTATTCAGCCCTGAAGAAGCCATCACAAGATGTGCGAAAGCTCGGCAACCATCAAAAACTTTACACAGTCCAACCCGGAAAAAACTTTACATACATATTTAAAATTGTAGATAAAGCTCATCTTACCTAGATCCGATTTCCAGAGAAGGATTATATTTTAGCATAACGTATAATAAACCATAAACCATATGAAATTCATAAAAAATATTCTGATTGTATCATGGTACTAAGCTTACTAAGAGAGTCAATATTTAACTTCATTTCTGGGGAAACCGTTTAGTCGGCACATATATAAAGTGTAGATAATATGAATTTCCATATTCACATAACTTTTATTCCTGAATTTTCTCAGGAATAAAATTACATGCTAAAAGGCTTCAAGACGAACATTTATTTTAAATGAAATCAAAGTCCTTCGAGCCGTTTTCGCTCTTAAGTCTTCCGCAAAACACGTTTCAGCAATTGAGCAGCCGTATTAGGCATAGGGTGCTCATTTCCTTGAATTAAGAGTTCTAGGCGACTACCCTGAAAATTTCATCTTAGTCTATTCAGCTGTTATGTCTCATTTCACAAAAACACACACAAGAACGCACACAAAACGCACGAACGCGCGAATTCAAGCACACACAGATTATAAAATATATTGATTTATTGCGCCATCATAATTTTTTGGGATTGGTTTTATAATTTGAGGGATCTATTGCTGCTTCATGGGTGTTTATATGGGCATTTGGAAAGATATAAAATATCTATATCTCCCTTATACTCACTTATACACACGTTTGAATGCGTAATAAGGTTCAGACTGATAAGTCCTGCTTCCATCTCCGGATAACCTTGGAATGTATTCCATTAGATTTGTTTTCACCAGTAGACTGGCAGGTCTCACCAATTTTTCTTTCTTCAGGGCCAAGCTAAATCAGCGCTAGTTCCTTGAGAAGTGTACCTCTCAAGGCTCCCGCTGGTGCATTAGTGTAACAACTATGGCACACTCTGGTGGGGACCGTTGGTAGTAATAGCTCAGAAAAAGGACCAGGGGGAACAGGGATTTCGTCCCAGGCGCTTTTGTATGCCTCTCACGTACACTAACAACTTCCACTGTACCATGGACGCCCCATACTTACATATATATATCCTCCGCCCTGGGCATAC
>KZ807674.1:295376-312443 GCA_000696205.2 Oncopeltus fasciatus | reverse complement strand
TTTTTAATTTTGTTAGCAATTTATATATATTGGTATTTCCAACTTTGGTATTTCGAAGAGTTTTTATGGGTGATTTTGGTAGAAAGTTAAATTTTAAAACGGTCATAATTCTTTATGCGCAGGCGCAGATGATGAGGAAAAGTCCAAAGGATGAACCCGTTTTAGAATTTATTTTTCCATAAATTATATTGGATTAACAATTAACAATCTATATTGGACATTATTTCTCAATTATATCGGTAAAGTGAGGTCTTATCTAAAATAATTTTCTCTTTTATGATTCCTCCTCTCAGCAATTTTCTTCAGTCTGCATTCTTTGACCTGCGCTGTTTGCTGTCTAGGTACATTTGACGAGTGAATTCCTTTCTACTTACCATATTTTTTCCATTTAACCTTTTTGGCTTATCTGTTATCTGAATTATTCGAAAGGTAAGCAATTTTAGATATAATATGTAGATCTTGAATATTTTTTTGTTTCATTAAATTATACGTTCATTTTTTGGTTCTTCAAATTTAAAGTTAAATTTATCAACCGAAGTTGCTGTAAATTCTATTAACATTATCGCGATTGGTGGTAGCCAACGGCTGCTAATAAAATTTACATCATTGAATTATTACATTTGTACTTATTGAGAAGATATTCCGACATAAATTTATCTATTTCACTTTATCTTTTATGTAGTTAATATTAGCAAATCTCGCTCAGGGAAATCAAGCACAATTGGAGTGTGTTTAAGCTATGAATGTAATCCGGGTTTATTAATTATAGGTGAATTAGTAAACTTATAGAAGTGTGAAAGCATTAAAAAAGAAAACAAAAGAAAGAAATACTCAACTGATCGATTTAATAATTAAAAAAAATTAAACATAAATCTTTTTTTATTTTAAAACGGAGATATTTGCCAGATGATTAATCATTCGTGATTGTAATCTGACCGTGTGATAAATAAATGTAGCGCTATCCCTATTCATATTAATCCAACACTGTCACATGTGACTAATAAAGGTTGAATATGGGGCAGTTATAAAATTTAAACCTTGTGAATACACCATTGATAAATTAATTAAATATTAATTAATCTAATTTTTATTTTTAAGAAACTGAAGTCTGATCAATACCAGAGACATTTTTAAAACTAAGGTTCAAGGCTACGGTAACTTTTTAGAAATATGTCATTATTTCATCACATTTAGGTAAACAATTACTTTACATTCCATATTCCTGAAGTTACTCAGTGTTAATTAATGTTTACCAATTGAAGGCATCGACTTCTAATTTAATTTGGCGCTGCAGGTTTAGAACAATGTACAGAGACAGCAATTAACATGATGGAATTGAATAAGACAACTCCTTAGATAGCTGAAGTCTATTAAAACTTGGATTACAATAATGTAATGTTAATTCATTTAGACATAATTGGAAATGGGTAGAATCTATAATATTAATTGTTTGAACAATCTAAAGGACTTCACATTTATTAAATGTTTTTATTAGTTCAGGAAATAGAAAAAATTGTATGTGTTAAAATCAATGAGTTAATATATTTTCACATGTTCACGTAGGCTTCGACGGTCGTCAGATGTATTTACCGTTTCTTTTTCCGGGTTGGACCGTGTCAAGTTGTTGATAGTTGCCGAGCTTTCGCACATCATGTGATGGCTTCTTCAGGACTGAATAGAGAATAATTCTCTATTCAGCCCTGAAGAAGCCATCACATGATGTGCGAAAGCTCGGCAACCATCAACGACTTGACACGGTCCAACCCGGAAAAAAAACCGGTAAATACATATTTTCACATGTTCTAGTCGAACATAGCAATATAATTCACTGAAAACCGAACGAATTTCTGAATTTACAGAAAACTGAACAATATAAATTCTCGATAAAAGCCTGCCAAGAACAGGATATTAAAGAATATGTTTAAGAATGCAACTGTGAAGGTTGAGCGCCTTTCCCACACTTCCCTTTCAGGGAGTCCTTAGCCAGCCATAGCAACTTAACATTTTTTTTCCCTCAATCACAGAATTTTGGAAAATCTCCTTAGTTCACAGAGTTATTGCGTTATGAATTTGTTTTTTTTTAACGCTATTTCTTTGGTTCTCGTCCAGAACAGACTTTATTTAGAACAAATACGTTTCCAAAGCAAACTAAATGGATCAATAAGTAGATAGACATCCCTAATCATATAACCCTACTAATTTATAAATTTCTAAAGCTCTAACAGAGTGTATACTCGAATTACATTGGATTATGAATTATTTTGAGCTACAGAAGGATCTGAGTTAATCACGTTTGCCTGCTGAGCGATATTAAGTTTCTTCCATGTTACAATTTTGACAAGACCCTGATTTCATAAAGAGGAAAGACCAGTGTAATATTTAGCAGATGCACGACAAAGCATCATTACCCGGAGCACAAACAAGGGGAGAAAATTTGATTCCGCCCATGCTTCAATCGAATCACTTGCCTCTTTGTTAATCTCACTTTAATTCAAAATATACTTTAGATTGATCATAGTTTTGCTGGAATATACAAATTGGTTTAAAGGTACCCTGAATCAAACTCCCTTATTTCATAATAATGTCAGTATGTATGAGTCTGCCAACATTACAGCATTTAGACTAGATTTTACAATAATAATTAAAAATTTGGTGAATATATCAGTCAAAAGAGTTTGATAGATTTTTAATCAGGTTGATATAGTAATGAAAATTTTTTAAATTGTCAATTGTTATGTTATGTTGTTGTGCCGTCTTAATAAAAAATTGATTGACTCTGAAATTAAGAAGATATGTTATAATTTTTTTAGGACACAATGAATCAATGAACAAATAATAAAGATAATTTTTAAACAATTATAAGGCAATTTGGATATTCCAATACTGCGGAAATATTTTCTATTTTTTATGGACCATGAAAACCACCAATTTTAAAAACAGAAGTGTCTGAAGAGTGGTAATAACTTGATTAATCTGCAGATTGATTTTTTTTTAATTTTGTTAGCAATTTATATCAAAATATGAGAAGTTATAATAATTTTAGCCCTTACAAACTTTTATGTCCCGACTGACTAAATGGTTGTTATTTAGTGTCATTTAAAACTCCCGATTGGGAGTTAATAACTATATACAATAATAACTATAAACAACCATACAGGTTAGTGTAAAAAAAAAGAAAGACCTCCAAGACGAATGAATGACAGAAAAATAATTATTGAAATGAGTTCTCCAATATAACCTACACGACTTGTAGGCAGCAAAGCCACCGGTGTTCACAGTAAAGTGTATACAGGTAAGAGAGTGTATAATGAAGGTAGGAGAAACTTGACTGAGGGACTAAGAATAGAATAAAGACATAAAAATGTGTCGAGCAAGTAATAAATAAAATTGAGTCAGAAGTAAAGGTTGAGGTGGATTTAGACCACATGAGAGAGGAAAAAAAAAAAAAAAAAAAAAAAAAAACCGTATCAACAAGTAAAAAACGCTACTCTTTGAGGAAAAAGTGGAGGAAAATATCTCCCAAACACCCGACCGCTATCAACTAAATCTGGAAATGCCGGGTCATGTAAGGTCTGAAAAAATGTTTAATAATGGGAGCAAAGATATACGAAAAATAAAGAAATACGAGTTTCTCGATGTCTAAAGGCCATCTTTAAATACTTAATAACAACAATTAAAAATATCATAAGTAAAGATATAACTAACCCGCTGCTCTAGGGTCTTAAAAATAGTTTTTCTTAAAGTAATAATTTTGAGTAATATCCTGTTAGCTATTAATGAGTATACTACAAAATGGATAGAAGATATTCAGAACCATAAACCATGCCAGTTTAGACACAATCTCTAGAAAATGCGCAGAAAACCTGAACTTTATTTTCCTAAATCTTAAATAGCACATACCTATTGAGCAGGTTACTGTGGAGAAGCGAGAGGATTAATGAGCTCCCTAATCCGGAAATATGCTCCTGACTAGGGGTTCTTAACATACCTTACAGAATACGCAATTGTTTTCAAACATACCTAACATAAAGTATCATAAGAATACCAATATCATTTTATGAGTGGCTGAATAAGAAAGACAACTTACCCTTCACGTCTCCTTGAGTGTGTTGTGCCTCGCACTAGTGGCAATGGCCGATGAGAAAGCCGCTCGAAAGAAACTAATGTCCCAACATCTAAAAGGAAGTCCGACCCTTCTCCGTTATTTATGAACTCTTCCAAAGTTAGCTCACCCTTGCACACCTGTCCGTCAACGATTGAGTCACCACGGACTTACTTTTGCTGGCCTGCGCTTAAAGGAGTTTTTTTTTTTTGAAGGGGTTGCTTGAAGGGAGTTTTGATTTGGCTAAATTTGGCTACATTAAAGTCCATGTGCTGGAGGTGTCAAATATTATAGTTATGTACATGTTATTTGGACATTTCTAGTCAGGTAATTACTTTAAACAATAACTGGGGTATTCAATATTGTTATTGAATTTATAAAATTATCAACAGATAAATGAATATGACAATCTTTCAAATTTAGTAATAAAAAATAAACAAGTCCACTAACAATGCAATTTATCTAATTCATGCCTTTCAAGTAGTTTTAACTTTTTAAATGGAAATAGTATAAATTATATGTTGATTTTATATTGGTTTATTTTAAATGTGAATTTCAAGGAGTCAGTCAAATGAAAAAAAATTAAGAAATCAATATAACCTATAACCTATCATGAAATCAAACTATAACCGCTATAACCTATAACATCCCTTTGGTTTTTTACGTCACTGTAACTTTGTAAACTCCAGTGGATACTCTTTAACTATTTTTAAATCGTGGGAGGCTCTGTCCCCTCCCTTTTGAAAAAAAAAATTTGGGCAAAAGGGAAGAATAGTGNGTTTAGAAAATAATAGACCTCACAAATTTTCTAATTTTAGTTAATTGTAACTTATTTTCAACACCTTTTCAAAGACTATTTTGTTTATATTATTATATGGCAACCAATATAATAGTTATATGCCATATAATATAATATTTTCAAGAAAATTTAACAATAATAATGTGTTTCAAATAAGACATTTAACTATTAAAGATAATCTTCTCTTAAATATTAACAATTTTACAGTTAAAATAAAATAATAGTAAAAATGTAATAAGTAGTTGTTAGGCAAGGTAGCTAAATAAATAACATTTTGCCATTTTATTAAAAGCCAAATAAAAAGTATATATTATTATACACACACACACACACACACACAGATATATGTGCTATTTTTCCGTATGTAATCGGAGTCCACAATTATCGTTATTTCAGAATACAGTTTGACGAGTTTTTGAACTGAAAACTAATCGGAAATACCGGCAAAAACGGTTTATCATATAATGAAGTTAATTTATAAAAATTATAATGACTGGTTTTTATCCAGCAACTAGAAAGTTCTAGCAAGAAAATCAAGCCATTCACGTCGTCACCATTATTTGAATTTAGAAAAAAATTTATAGATTTATATCGATCCCCGACATTAGCTAAAAATACGGTCCGTTCATAGATGCAATATACATATAGCCTGATAAAATTTTTATTACTAGTCATTTACTGGATAGCAGATAGCCATTGAACCATTTATCCTTGAAAAGAAAAAAAATTCTAATCTTGAGACAAAATCCAGAAATAAACCTCAGTTCGAAGAGAAACAGATAGGATATTTGGTGAAATAAAACATACAAATAAAATAAATAACGTGAAAAATAGAAAAAAATTAATATATATCTCTTATTATAACATATAAATTATGAAATTTAGGCAGAAACGTTGACTAAAAAAAATTGTTTTCAAATGGAGAGTTTTTTTGACCATTGATATTATTATTAGATTTTTTTGTTGGGGTTTGGTCAAGGTAGATCCAAAGAAATACAAATTTTAAAAATTATCTACCAATTTTTCGGCTTACATTGTTAGCCATTTTCATGGCTGCGGAAATACAATGTAAGCCAAAACGTTGGCGAAAATTTAAAATAAATACATTTTTTATATTTGTATTTTTTTGAATCTACCTTGACCGAACCCCAACAAAAAAAACATTTTATAAAAACCTTTTTTGTTCACAAATCATTTTTTCCCTGACTAACCTCTCCTCATATCTGTTATTAGTTACAAAATAAAAATATATCCTATTATATTGAGATAGAACTAAAGTTTTCATTGCTTTAATGAAAAAAAATTAGTTTAAACATGCTTTATTTAAATATTAATTAATACATACACATTAATTATATAATTANGTGATTGTAATCTGACCGTGTGATAAATAAATGTAGCGCTATCCCTATTCATATTAATCCAACACTGTCACATGTGACTAATAAAGGTTGAATATGGGGCAGTTATAAAATTTAAACCTTGTGAATACACCATTGATAAATTAATTAAATATTAATTAATACATACACATTAATTATATAATTAATATTATGTGATGTACTAAAAATATAGAGCTCTTATTGTGCTTCATACATATGTATGTATTAGTAATATAAACCTTCGCTTTACTTATATTAAACTTTGAAGTGTGTAACTTTTTGTTGAAGAGAGTTATTCTTTAACTTTGAACTACCTGTGCTAATTAACATACGTATTCTCCCCATTGCCAAACTTGCCAAGGGTGCCGAAATGTGGGAGAACGGGCGAAAAGAACCAGCTAACCCCCATGCTTTTCAAGTCCCTCTCTATTCAGTGGGAGTTATGAAGTCTAAAGACTTATAAAAGAATTTTAATGGACTGGGGTAGTCGGGTATAAAAACTCAAGGCCGTTTTTCTTTTAGTGGCCAACTTAGGCTGTTTGACAACCATGACATGGCCTATTTAACTTCCAAGGATGAAGGGTATAACCTGATTTACCTGGTGATTCCCTAAAGGAAGGCTTTCAGTCGACATCACTTTCGCTTCACTATTCATCAGAACCGCTTCATTCTTCAATGCAATGGAACACGCTATGAAAAACTGAACTAACAGGAGATGAATCTTTTAAATTTGCTTTCAACCTCACCTGTCAGATTATATTTTATACTGTAATAAAATATATTTTCCTCTAAATACATACTACATCATATTGAGGAACTGAATTATAATAATATAAATTTTTTTTTTGTGGTATATAATCCCACGTAAATTTTAACAATTTTTAGTGCAAGGGAACAGAATAAAAAATCTAACTATCCCAGCCAGGACTCGAACCTGGATCTCCTGCTTTCCGGGCCGGTGCGTTACCGATTACGCTACCGGGACAAGCCTGATAAGTTAGAGCCGTATAAGTTAAGCCATAACTTATCAGGCTTGTCCCGGTAACGTAATCGGTAACGCACCGGCCCGGAAAGCAGGAGATCCAGGTTCGAGTCCTGGCTGGGACAGTTAGATTTTTTATTCTGTTCCCTTGCACTAAAAATTGTTTGAATTATAATAAGTTAAATAAATAATATTATAAAAAAATATGTAAGTTCTGTGGGACAGCCGCAAAACTGCGTCTCAGTTTTACTGAGGGCCTTTATGGTACTGTCCAGAGCTAGAAAGTTACAGAGATGTAACGGTAACTACGTACTCGTCGATTATATACTATTTTATCACAATTTAATTTAACTTGTCATTAAATAGCAAAGTGCAAATATTATTTACAACTTATTAAAGAAAGAAAATAAAAATATTGCTGATCATAAAATACGATGTGTGTATTTTTTGATGCTGTTTTTGTCTACTTATGCTGAAAAGCTTATACTATTATTTGGCTATAAATTATGAAACAGTAAAAAAAAAAAAAAAAAAAAATTTGAGACCTATTACGTGTCATAGAATTTTTGTAACCCTAATTATATTGAAGATATTAGGATTATAAATTTTGATTTGCCATTAATAAATTTTTTCAGCAGTTTTAAATATAAAATCTAAATTCCAAAGTTTTTTTCTACAATTTATCCGAAGTTATAATCAAAATTATTTCCCTAATTCGGTTTTCGTAAGAATGTTTAATTATATCAAATTTGAAAAATGTTAAGGTAGGCTTTCACAATTTCAGAAATACTCCATATATACATAAAGACCATGTAGAAGAGCTACTTTCTGCTGGGCNCGAACCGATTTTTCCGGGTCCGACAGGGATCAGATTACTCCTACTTGACGCGGGAGTTTCTCAGGGTAGTGTGCTCGGACCCATCCTCTATATAATTTATACTTCCGACTTTCCTACGACAGCTAATACCCTCTTAGCAACATTTGCCGATGATATAGATATCAGAGTGTCAGATACTGATCCCGCAGTTGCTATTAATATCCTTAAAGCACATCTCTTCTTGGTGCAAGATGTGGTGTATAAAAATAATTTAAAGCATGTATGTCCACATCACATTCACTCTCCACACCAAGCCTCTACTTAATTTATTCTTCGACATTTCCTATTTCCCAATCCAACTCCATAAGATACTTCGGTTTCTACATGGACTCTAGAATTACTTGGAATGAACACATAAGGCAAAAGAGACAAGACCTTAACAGACGCTACGGACTATTATATAGACTTCTCGGACGAAATTATCAGTACACAACAAATTAACATGGACAAAACCATTAATGGACAATCTTCCAACATCCAAAGAATCCAATCCTTTCAGGCCAAAGTCCTCTTAACCCTTGTTAATGTTCCCTTCTATGTAACTAACTCTACCCTTCACAATGACCTCAAAATCGACCTCTTCAATGGCATTATTCCCATTCTTTTCTCCAAATCCCATTCCCGCTTCATCCGACATCCTAATCCCTTACCTAACGAACCATCCTCTCAGACCCATCCCGATAGTCCAACACGGCGACCTAAACGGAGATGGCACCGTGATTTCCTATAAAAAGAGAACTCTAGAGAAATTTATTTAATTTACATAGTACAGTATTAATTTGAGAGTGGTGTCATTGGTCAAAATCTCTCCTCCTGTGATTATCATTGAATGCCATTTTTAAATTTCATTGAAATTAAATTACAAAATGTTTTTATTTACCAGAATCTAATAAATAAATAAATGATAAAAATAAAAAAGTTTAGCACATGATATGATATTCTTATTCTGTTCAAAATTCAAAAATTTATTTTCGTTTTTAATTTATGATTTTTGTTGTTGTATTTAATACCACGTTAAATTTTATACAAGAAATGCATGAGAGCCAATAAAAAAATCTTACTACCTCAGCTGGGACTCAAACCCGGGTCTCCAGCTTTCCGGGCAAGTATGGAAAATTCAATAATAAAATAGATAATTAAATATATAGGGAAATTAACCAGTGGGGAATAATTTGTCTCGTTTCATACATGAATTTGTTAATAAAGTTTTTGTATTGCATTTGTTAATTCTTATTTTATTTTATTTTATTTTTTTATTTTTTGCTGTGTTAGCCTCCCTTGCAACCACTTAGGGTCATTGGAGGGAGGGGCTATCTACAGGTTGCCACCCCATTTTAAACACCCATGGCTCAGGACAAGCTTCTATTTATAAATATAAGATTGACCTGGGCGGGATTTGAACCCACGACGTCAGGATTGCGAGACCCGTACGGATCCCCTGAGCTAGCCTGGCGCCCCAACTGTTAACTCTTTAATTGCTCTAAATCGGATATATATATTTTTTGAAGGAAGTTTGACTTCCATTTTCTTACTGCCATTGACAATTGTTATATAGAAGAACATTTGACAAGGCGAGGAGAGATATTCCACAGTTAAAAGGTTACAGACATGCTGTAACCTTTCCGCAGACGGGAAATGTCTTTTTGTGAAAAGTCAGCCAGAATTTGTTATTTAGGTAACATTGATTTCATTACTGAGAAAAATGTATTCTATTTTTTTGGGGTGCAACTATTTTAGAAGTCTTCCTGGCAATGAAAAATTGTTTCGTTATAATTTTTAGGGTAGCAACTCAGTAATTTATACTCATTGTAGTNCGTGGGATAAAAAACCACAACCAAATAAAATATTTATAAAGAAAAATTAAATAAAGTAAATGACGAGAGTCGACAAATAGCTTGACAATGTCAGCTCCTTCGAGTGTAAGAGGAAGTTCTTGTCTTTCTCGTAGGTTAGGCTCTCGCCAATAGAGGGAATTTAATGAGATATCTAGCGCGTCCTGGTAGCATAACTGGTAAGTGCACCGGCCCGGATAGCAGGAGATCCAGGTTCGATTCCTGGCTGGGACAGTTAGATTTTTTATTCTATTCCCTCTCATTAATTGATTATATAATATAATTCAATTATGTAAATTAAAACAAATTATGAAAATTAAATAAATAAAGCCTGATTCACTCAGTAGAGGCGAACCACCCCTAAAGATTTGCCAGATTAGTGATAAGCGTTGAGCTTGTTCGTGATAAGTGATCTAACTTCTTTTAAGTTTTATTAGAATCCTTACGTTCTATCGCCCTCTGAGCTAGAGGAAAAGTAAGAAGATAACCTGGCCCAGAGGAACCTCCCCAGTTTCAGGTTTCCACTTGTTGCATGGAGGTATTAGTTGTTTTCGTATTGGCCTGAGGCGCTCATTATAAAAAGAAGTTCGTTTGAAAGAAAATCAAATTTAATATTGGTTTAATTTTATCTTCAACTAATATTAATAAAAAATGATTAATCTTATACGCCGAAAAGAACAATGGGAAGAAAATTTAAAATATGACAGAATAGAAGATTTTTTTTAAAAATAATGACATTAGTTGTGGTATGTAATCCCACTTTAAATTTTATACAAGAAATGCAAAGGACCAGAAAAAAAAAAATCTTACTACCTCAGCTGGGACTCAAACCCGGGTCTCCAGCTTTCCGGGCAAGTATGCTNTAGTATTTAAGTATACGTTTTTATATTGATTAAATGGTAAATTGAATCCACTGTGGGTGAGACAAATTTATAGAGTTTCTCCATTTCTTTACAGGGAAGTGAAAGTCGTAAAATTTATTAGAGAAATTATTTACTCTATTATGGTTTTTAAAAAAAATTGTTTTAAAATACTTTCTAACTGGAAGTTTTTATAGTCGTTCCTTAGACAGCAAGTAACTCTGGCTACGAATACGTTCCTTACATGAAAGAACTGTGCTCAGCGAAAGTTATATTACGAAAAAAAAAATAACTCCAGTAATTTATGTACTGGCAGTATCATGTAATGACTGTAATTTACAAATTTCAGAATAGTTTCGTCTCAGTAGTTATACTTCATTTTAACAGGTTTCTCATAAGCAAATCAAGCTATTCACATTGAAGACACAATGGCGATGATGCAACTTTATAATAATAAGGATAAGAGATAAAAGAACTGGATGGAAGGAAATTCTCTCATCTAACTTACATTGAGAAGTGGAGAAAGAAGAAAGATGAAGACTAACAAGCATATATATATATATATTTTTTTTTTTTTGCTTTTGTTTTGTTTTTCAGTTTCCCGTTCAATTGACTCACCTTCTGTAAAGGGTGTCAATTGTTAAGTAAACATTTTTTTTTCTAATTCTGCTTATATATTCATTATTTTGTATCACATTAAAACATATTAAACTGTAACTTTTAGAAGAAAAAACGGAAAATATTATGTAAGAAATTACATAACATCATCATTAATGGCGTAATTCTATCACCATTAAATGGTTTTTTTTTGTTCATGCTCACGATTGTTGTTAAAAAACTAAGAGATATGCATAATTTCTAAAATATGTAATTCCTTATTTATGAACTAAATCGCACTTGTTTACCTTGAGTGGTGAGTTGTTTGCTTGAAACACTGAGTCTCTGGCGCCCTTTGAACACATACTCACACACACATGTATGTGAAATTGTTATTTTACTTACTTTGCCTTATGAAAATTATTAGGAAATCATTGAGGTCGGTTAAAAAGCCGGAATGTAAAGATTTAAATTTAAAAACCAATAATCGGATTGCTGGTAATTATTTTCGTATGTAAGGCTATGACCAAAGTCAAATGTTGAGAGTAGAATTACATAATGCATATTAAGAAAATATGCTACATTTGTGCAGTTGTTGGTTGTACAATAGATTGAAAAACGTCTTTCTCCAGTAGAAATTTCAAGATTTGGATATTATTCCAAATTAGCCATAGAAACCTTCTCTTTTGTCTTAGAAAAGGCAGTGTAGTCGCTTCTCCAGGAAACCTCTTGTGATAAAGTTGTGCTCGATGTTTTTATTGAGAAAACGGTCGGGCCAGCGATAAAATAAAATATTACGAATGTAAAAACGTGTTTTTTTTCTCATTTCAAAGTCTGACACTCAAAATTGATCTCCTTTTCAACGCCGAACCAGCTTATTGATACCACTGAAGATAAATTAAAATTGTGCGAGCGAATCGCACCAGGTGCTTCCATCCAATTTTTCTTATAATGTCCAAGTGAAAGAAAAATGTTCCCTATTCCCTTGTAATTCAGTTAATTGGGCAGAGTCTTTGAAGGGGTACACTGAGCAAAGCTTCCCCTCGGCGCTTAGGGGTGAAAGAGAAAGAAGCGTTCAAGGGCTCGGAGCCATAAGTAAAGGATAACGGCCGAGAAGCACACCTCGGGGTAGAAGGCAAACTTAAAAGAAGGCCTAGCTTTAAGGGCGGCCGAGGGCTGAGAAAATGTAAAGCAACCGGTGGCTGTGAGTATTTATATTCTCCGCCTACGGGGGCAAGTCCATTGAATTCTCGGCTCACTTCCTCAAGCTTCTTCTCAACTGCCAGGTTACCCATTTATTACCAAATTCACATTTTTTTATTTGGTGTAAATTAGGTAACTCTATACTATACTATATTTATTTTGGCTTAGGTCGGTTACGTATAAGCCAAGTTTGTTTTCATTGAGGCTGAAATACTGCCAAAGGAGCAAGATGAAAAATTATTCAAAACGATCATTAATATCTATAAATTTGTTATGTTTCCCATCATGTTACCAACGTGGATATCTTAATGAGAAAAAAATAGTTCGGGATTGGATTTTGGAATTTGAAGAAATAAAAACTACTTTGTAAATAAAAAAAATAGGGGTAGCTCATGAGATCGTTCGTGTTTCGCAGTCCTCGCGTTGCAGGCTCAAAACCCGCAAGCTGAGCCATGGATGTTTAGAATCGGACGGCAACCTGTAGATAGCCCTCCCTCCATGAGGCTAAGTGGTTGAAAGGGAGGCTAAACGTATTATGTATTAAAAATTTTTATTGCCAAAGTTTTGTCCAAATTTCAGGCCTTCTTTAGTGCAATGGGGGAGAAGAAGCGAATAAATTGATGTTCCAGTCGTTAATAAATTGATTTTATCCTGAGATATATTCTACTTAAAAAAATGATCTCCTTAATACACTTGGGAAAACTATTGAACAAAAATTTGTTTTGTTAGTTTCTAACTTTTAACAGTTGCTTAATTACTCAATTTTTTTCCCAGATTAATCACCCTAGTCTGTATCCTGATTAAGAAAAGATCAACTCTAAATTAAATTTATCTTTCATCTATTCAACGAAAATAAAAAGCAAGTGGTTCTTCTTGAGCTGGATGAAAGGAACTTTTTAGGGGCAAAGCGGATTCTAAGTCAATAAAGAACTCAAAAGGAAGCAAATAAAAACGATCACTGGTATTCCAGGATCCATTTTATTTTTAGAGAGAAGAATTTGCAATTTTAATTATTCTATCCTCAGCGGCTCGTAATGGCTTTGTTAATTACAGTATTCTGATGGCCTTCGGCTTGGCAATTAATTCAATTCCGAAATCTCTCTACACAAGCAGATCTTCCCCTATATCTTCCAAAAGAGCAAAATATAACACCCTCTTCCATCCACCACCCTCCAACTTTTCTTTTCAATTCATTTTTTTTTCTCAAAGTCTTTTAACTGCCTAATTATTTTTCTATTTCTTCACATCTATATTAGTTTCATATTAGTTCGGACCACCCCATTACTTACAGAAATTTGTATATTATGTAACATACAATATTTATTGTTAGATGATTTTTGTTGGGGTTCGGCAAGGTAGATCCAAAAAGTACAAATTTAAAAAAAAAAGTGTATTTTTTAAAAGTGCCATCTTCAGGGCTATCATGAAGACGAGAGGAGGATGTCCTGTCCCTAAGTTCACATTTCCATGACTGAGGACCCTGCAATATAAGTTCAACCCTGCAATATTTATTTTATAGTCCAAATGATGTAAATCTATCTACTGTCGTTCATAATTATTATTTAATTAATTAATATCTCAAAATTTCTGCTATTTTTATTTTATCGCAAAATAATAAAATTTCTAAAATTATTATTTCTTCCAAATACTTTATTGTCCCAGTAGTTATTTTGAAGACAAGATATAGAATAAATGACTTCGAATTTCACTGATAGTATCAATACTGAATATTATTAATTTATTCAATTTATATTTTTATATAAAATAATATATTAATTAATTAATATCTACATTAATTATAGGTATTGATAATACCATTACGTTCAACATAAAGGATAAACAGCCCGTGTCATACATAAAAAAACTGCTTACATTAAGCAGTTCTGCTTGTCGGACTGTTAATCTTTTTTTGAAATATATAGAAGCTTTCGACTGTAAACTGTTAAAGATTTTTTTTTTTTTTTTGTGAATTTATCTGCTATCCTAATATTTTTTAATATTATATTTTTTTATGATTAACAAAATANTATATATATCATTTTCTATTTTGTAAGGATAGTGATGAATCGAGAAAAAAAAATTTCAAAGCAAAGTAGCGTCATTTTACCAACCAAAAGTACAGCTTTATTTCCTGTGGGAAATTAGGTAACAGGAGAAATTCTTGAGATTTTATATTTCTTAGATAAATAATTCAAACAAGTCGTGTGAATGAAGGTTTTTTTTTTTTTACGAGTCTTGAATAAATAAAACTAAACAGTAAGAAACTCGCAAAAAAGTTAAAGAAGAAGATGAAAATTCAGGTAAATATATATGGAAATAAGTTTTGAATTGGTACCAGTGGAAGTTTCAAATTACTTTGGTGCTATTTCAATTACTGTCAGACTTTGAATTAACAAATAAACAATTCATCGTTTTTCGCGCTGCCTAATAAATAAAGCCTTATTAAAAATTCTATCAGAGTTAGATAACCGCAGAAAGTTTTTGTTGAAGACTTTTTAACCCAGCAGTCTGTCCCCCCAGGGGGGGGGGGACCTTTTTATTTTGAGAAACTAATTCACTGAATACAAATGACTTCGACGGTCATTTAGTCCGAGTAAATAATTTCGGAACATTTAAAGTCTATATTAATTTAGTATTACTGGGAATTTCTATGAAATTACTTATCGCACAAAAAAATAAGGGCATATTTACTTTATTTAAATTTTGAGTAATCATTTTTGTACATAATAGACAGAGTTTTATTAATATTATGTAAGCTACTATATTAGATAGACATGCTAATAAAAAGTGATAAAAGAAGCAAAGTTAGGTCACAAATTTATAGGAGGACGAAGGTCATAGAAGCATAAATAAACAAGATAATGATGCCAAATAAACAAGATGAATTTTCGATAAATCTTGATACTTGGTAATTACCATTCACATTTGCCTGTGAACTTTCAAGACTTTTGAAGCCTAATGCCTGGATAGGTAACGAATCAGGTGGACTTCCAAGTCGTTTACGTATTAATAAACAAGCAATGCAAAGGAATAGAATGAAAAAATCTACCTGTCCTAGCCAGGGCATACCGGCCCGGAAAGCAGGAGATCCAGGTTTGTGCCCTGGCTTGGACAGATAGATTTTTTATTCTATTCCCTCGCATTAATTGTTTAATATTTACGTGAGATAATATACCACAACAAAATACATATTTATAAATTAAAATAAAATGTAAATAACGAGAGGCGATAAATAGCTAGGCGATATCAGCTCCTTCGAGCATAAGACGATGTATTTGTCTTTCTCGGAGGTTTAGACTCTCGCTAGTATGCTGGGAATTTAATAAGTTATCTGGCTAGTCCCGGTGGTGCAATGGTAGCATACTGGCCCGGAAAGCAGGAAATCCAGGTTCGAGCCCTGGCTGGGACAGATAGATTTTTATTCTATTTCCTCGCATTAATTGTAAAAAATATATCATGTTTTATTTTAGTGATACTATACATTTACTCCCTTTTGAATTGAGCAGAGACCGGCTTATATCTGTGTACTATAGAAGACTCCATTTTCGGATAAATTTCGTTATAATTCAGTGATAAGAGAAAATGTTTCAACCTCGGTGGGGGCTGGGAACGATTCATACTACGAACCCGCAATTTCTCGTTACTATTTAACCGTGCAACTTTTTTTTAATTTTTTTTTTTTTTTCGTGTTAGCCTTCCGTTCAACCACTTAGTTAGGGTCATGGAGGAAGGGGCTATCTACAGGTTGCCACCCTATTTTAAACACCCATGGCTCAGGACAAGCTTCTATATTATAAATAAAAGATTGACCATGGCGGGATTTGAACCCGCGACGTCAGGATTGCGAGACCCGTACGGATCCCCTGAGCTAGCCTGGCGCCCCCCGTGCAACTAATGGGTGTAAGTATGCAAGTACCATATACAGGATATAACTACTGTTTTTTTGACATCTAATTGGAAGGATCGATACAATTTTCATTTTTTTGTAAAGATCACATTATCGAAAAATATTTATACATAAATCTACATTTATATATAAAATTCGGAAACAACACTTAATATTCGAAGATTTCAGGTAGGTCTTTGATCTCAATATACTAAAACTCAGCAGAAACAACCTTATCGCGTTTTTCATTCATTTTATATAACTTTATAATGACAAAAAAAACTACTTTCTTCTATTTTTTTAAAACCATTTTTTTCTTTACGATCCTAAACATTTCTGTAGGGTATTGTGAATGAAAATACTAAGTACATATTAACGTGAGCGCCTACATAAAACATGTTATATATTGAAGGCATTAACGATTTACCATTTCTCAGTGTTTCAGAGGAAGAAAAAACTCAAGCTGTGACGTGGTAGTCGATAAATTATATGTTTAAAAATTATTTATAAAAGTATATTATATCACATACTTTTTATTGTTTAAACA
>KZ807674.1:254925-268121 GCA_000696205.2 Oncopeltus fasciatus | reverse complement strand
AAAATGCATAATATAAAAAAAAGTATATATATAAGTTATATTTTTCATTTGGTTTTAGATTTAGCCCTGATGATGGCTTATCTGATGGTAGCCGAAGCTCTGACATCGATAAGTAAAATAATACCAAATTATACTTTTGGGTATATTTATATTATTAGACCTTGGCAAGAACCCTGACTTATATTAATGATGAAAACAGTGGTTGAAAATTTTAACATAAGCTCGATTTTGGCCTATTTTAAATATGGCTCATAAGACTCTTGTGCGTAATAATATTTTTGTTGACTCTAGAAAAATAGTACTGGCCAGTTTTTTTGTGCTGCTGTAGTTTAGTTGGAAATGCATAACAAGGATACCAACATTTATAGAATGACAGTAATAAAGGCCTTATATAAACTTATTTATTTTGTAGCTTCAAATTTATTCTTACTGTAAATATATCATAATATTTTTTTCCAAAATAATTTGGTCTTATTAGGTTCATTAAGCATCAAAAATAAGCTTTCATTTTATTCAATTATTTGAAGTTAATAATTGTATTGAATTAAAATTGTAAAACATTCATTTTTGTATAAAGTGTATAAAAATAACTGGGATATACATATCTCCTAAAAGTTTATTACAACATTTTTGAAGTGTATTCCTTCGTTGTCTCTAATTAAAAAATTCATATTTCGTAGAATTTAACGATATTTTTCACTCGTGAAATATAATTTCTTTCTGTCTTTTTAGTTTCACTGCAAAAAGGAGTTGAAAGCATTCCCATTAGAAATTATTTTTAGTGCTAATGGAAATTCATATTCGTTTATTCAAATTTCAGAGGTATTAATAACTAGATAACTGCTTTTCTTTTTTTTTTCTTTTATATTGCTAAAATGTTCTAAATGGAATAAATTGAGCCACCTGATATACAATTTTGTATTTTTATTCAAGAGAATTTTTAAGTAGTATTTAGCTTTTTTAACGCTTTCCCGTTAAAATAAGCTTTTAGTTGTATAAAATGTCGGTAAAACTTTATTGCTACATGTTTTATGTGAATTACTTATAATAAGTTTTAGAAAAATATTCCTGTTATTAATTTTTATATGGAGTGCATTATTAATTGGTTAAAATAAATTTCAATTGGAGGAAGTTTAAACAATCATTACGAAATCATTCTCTTCTCTTGGAAGGAATCCTAATAGATTAAAATTTAATTCATCCTCTAAATACAGTGAAATGTAGACGTTTATATAGAAAGTTTTTTTAAAATTATTATTTCTTCCTGAGATTAACTTCATGGCCCACCAATCACAGACTTCGAAGATGTTTAAAACCGTAAAACATATTTAAAAAGGCATTGATATGATGATCTGCATCGAGTGTTGTTTCTATTTATAAAAAGGGAAGCTTAACAGTGCCTATAATATTCAACCGACAGAAAATTCTTCAGGAGCCAAGCTGCAATTAAACATTATGAGGAATAAATAAGAATTTTTACTTAATCTTATTTTTAACTGTAACAGTATAGGAATACAGACTTAAATTTGAGTTAAGGTGAATATTGAGCGTTCCATTAATAATAATAGCCCTATTCATATCACCATGTTTTATATAACCCTTAAAAAAGATGAGTAAAAGTATTGACTGTGTAAAGTAAATGGTTGTAGAAAACAGCTGTGTTACTGATAACAGTTATAGAACAGACATGGAGGTTAGGAGATAAGATGTTTGACCCAGAACCGTAATAAGGATCAAGCAGTTTATTCTAGGGAGTTTGCCTCCCTTTCAAACAATAAGGGTCATGAAGGGAGGGGCTATCTTCAGGTTGGCATCCCATTCTAAACATCCATGGCTCTGGAAAAGCCTCTATTTAACGATAAAAGGTCGGATTCCTGGTCGGAATTTGAAATATTGCGCCCAAGCTGTTTTAGTTCTCCCAATTTATGGCTTGAATCCTCTCATCAATTGATTAAATGCTCAAAGATTCTTTCCAATATACAACTGGAATTATTTTTCTGTCAACCTTAGATTCCTTCTACGGCTTTGATCCACTTATACCTGGTTCGGAGTTAGCTAAACTAATCCACTAAGTTTAGGATTTCGGCTAAGTCACAGAATTGAGGGCTTACTTTAAGCTTTCTTGTCTTCGGAATACAGAAAGGCGGAGATTTCCTAACTTTGTTTTCCTTTCTTCCTTTTCTTTCAGAGTTTCATTTACTCAAGTGCTAAAGCAGGCACCATTCATAAAAGTTGATTACTTTTCATTTGTTATCTTCTTAAATTTGGCAACTAATGAATCATGTAATACTAAACTGAGTAATGCAGGAACTCTTTTGCTTATATTCAAATAGCAGAATACACAAACTTAATTATTAAATCATGCAATGATCTTCTTCCTTGGGAAAGAATCAGCATGACATTGCCAACATCTGGCTGTATCCAACTTTAAATTTTTATTTGATTTTTGCAAATTTTTAAGTCAATATTTAAAAATATAAGCAAATTTTATTTTTAGATGATTTTAGTTGGGGTTCGGTCAAGGTAGATCCAAAAAAATACAAATTTAAAAAAAGTGTATTTTTATTAAAAGATTATCTGCCAACGTTTCGGCTTACATTGTAAGCCCTCTTCAGGACTGCCTATCATGAAGACGAGAGAGGAGGCCCTGTCCCTTAGTTCACATTTCACAGTTTAAATTTGTATTTTTTTTTTTAATCTACCTTGACCGAACCCCAACTATAATCATCTAATAATAATATCTACGGTTAAAAAACTCTCCATTTGAACAAATTTTATTCATTTTTTTTTCCTATAGGATTCTTCAAAACACTAATAATAATGTTAGGAACATTAATAGTTTTATTACCTTACGGTAGGCGGAATTGAATAATCGCAAAATTTTCGTTATTTTATAGTTTGCACAGATTTAACATAATGAGTATAAAATTCAGTTTTGTTACTTTTATATTACTTATTATTGTTAGAATACATACATAATGAGGGAGATGCGCTCTATCGTCCACAAATTTTAAAATACTTTTTGAAATTTGTAATGGGTGAAATGAGTTGGGGGTGGAAGGTTGAGAGGTAGACCAAAATTTAAAATCTTAATATCTTCTTTCTTAGGAGCGTTACGAAAAGAAATAGAACAAATTCGGTGTAAATTGTAATTTTATTTCAACACTTATGTTCCATAGCATGAATAATATGATCGCCTTTTATTTTCATACTATAGAAACCGAACTTAGGCATCTATTTACAAACCCTTAAAAGAATTTATGTTTGATTGAAATCGGATCAGGGGTTTAAACGTAGACAAAAATTTACAATCGTAAAATCTTCTTTGTTATTTGAGTTACGATGAAGTTTATAAAGCATTAAATAAGGTGTAAAATGAACATGAACATTTTGACGATAAGCTATTATTAAAAAAAGAGTTTCCCAATGTGTGTACGATGTGTGAGCGCTTCACCCATTCCTTTCCGTCTAGTCGGTTAAGTAGTCAAAAAGTCAGCAATATCTCTAATAAGACATATCTCCTTCCGGCAAAAAAAAAAAAAAAATCGTTATTTGCTTTATTTTATATCAATCTTAAATGAAAAAAAATTTAAATTCTGCTTAGATTACGCAGCTCCTGCGTGACGGAATTTTTTTGTCCCCAACTTTAGGTTAACATAATCTTATCTTGAGTCAATGGCTCAAGGAAAAATTTTTATTTATCGATAAAAGCTTGCCCTGGGCGGTATTTGAACCCGCAGCGTCAGGATTGCCAGTCCCTCGTCTCAAAAGATCATGTATCGGCGTATAACTGTAGCGGGCTGGGAAGGAGAAGAGAAATTCCTCTTGATACTGGAATTAATAGCTCGGCTGGTTATCAGGGCGAGGAGCGCTGCTATGGGTAAGTGGTTAGGGGCAAGCGACTGGACATGAAGCATGGGGGAACGGTATTAGCGGCTTATCAAGGGTGCCTCAGCTCATAGATAGCCTCCGTAAACACGTACATCTTCTCACTCCCTATCGTCAGTCTTCGTCAGGAAGTTTAATAACCCCTTAGAGGCAGATGGTGTTCGCTAAAATACATCGATATCATACAAAAACGAATAGTCGATTGGTTAGAACAAGAACTTTGATCATTCTTAGTGTATATGAAAGCTAAAGTTACAGGCAAACAAACAAAAATTATAAATAAAAAAAGTGTAGCAATAAAATAAATTGGAATCCAAAGGATTAGAAAATATCTTGATTAACATTAAATATAATAACAAACAAAGTTAAAAAAACATGATTAAATGTTCACGTAGGCTTCGACGGTCGTCAGAAGTATTTACCGTTTCTTCTTCCGGGTTGGACCGTGTCAAATTGGTGTTATTTGCCGAGCTTTCGCACATCATATGATGGCTTCTTCAGGGCTGAAAAGTTAATTTCCCACATTCTCTTTTCAGCCCTGAAGAAGCCATCACATGATGTACGAAAGCTCGGCATATAACAACCATTTGACACGGTCCAACCCGGAAGAAGAAACGGTAAAAACATGATTAATACAATTAAAAAGCCAACCCATAGCTGAAAAGTTTAATGTAAAGCGAGCTAAAAAAAAAAAACCAGATATGAATGATAATAGAGTAGATATGCACAAACATTTTACATTTTTATTGCTCAAGAGGAAAGCATTGTTTCTACAGTGAGAAAAAGTGAGGATTAATGAAGACAACAATTTTCGATGTGAAAATATATTTTTCTTAAAACTTTGTATACAAATGCACGAAGGAAAGACAAACTAGAAAGTCAGGAGTATGGGCTACGTCATACTGATGTCACGAAATGGATAACCATTTTGGCATCGTCTATTCCCCCTGTTAATCTTTAAAATGTTCCGATAAGAGGAATAATCTTTGTCAGTTTTTGGTTAATTGCAATTTTTCAAAATACATGTATGTTTATTTACTTGGTTTTAAAATAATATCAGAAATTAGGTTTAGCCGGAAAAAGGTTCATGAATGGAGAGCTGTGGAAAAGCAATAGCGATTTTAAAAAAAATTATATAATAATTATTGCTGTTTATTATACAAATATTTTTTCCCTGTTAAAAATACCTTAAAAAGTGATAAACTGGTAAGATCTACTAACACTTTTAAGTTATTACATAAACCTATTATATTAGTATTTGTTGTTTTAATATTATTATATTCGGTATAAAATGATTTCCTCGAAGTCAGAAATTATGCTCAACGCTCTGAAAACCGAATCTTCCCTTAGTCTTTAACAAAATTTTAACTAGCCTTGTGAAGTTTTTATCTGCTCTCCTAATTTTGGTAAAATAGGAAGAAACTCAACTTGTTATTAGATTTTGAATTTTATATGACTCAACCTTACTGAAATCATCATTAGTAATCTGATTTCTCATGGATATTTCTGGCAAAATTATGTTTATTTCACGTTATAATGAGCTGTCCACCATGTTATTTATAAAATTGTGTTAAAAGCGATTTGTTTGCCTTGTGTTTGAGATCTCTTATTTCAACACAAAATTAATTTACTGGCATAATTACGATTGAAATTCAGACCGCTTGTGAGAACAGTGAAAGTAAATAGAGCCAAGCACAGTTTTTTTAAATTTCATTGAGTATGTGGTTATATTCCAGTAGTACAACAGTCACATAAATTTTACATTACCCATATATATTATTTTTCTATTCTAATAATCCCACAGAATTAAAAAAAGTTCATTATTGATACTTTTGGAGTTTTGTATTTATAATTTGAATAAATAAATAAGTAATTGTATTCTTCGGGTTCGAAGTTTTAATAAGACTGATTAAGAACTGCAGGGAGTGATAATTCAATTTTTAAAAAAATAGTTAGTAAAAAAGTAATTTAGTAGTGTTAAAATCTGGATAAGTGCTTATGTAAAGGCACATGTTATTTTACATGACAATTATGACAGTAATTTGATTATTTAAAAGTTGAACCTGAAGATGTGCAAGTTAAAAAAAAAAATAAAGAAATGCACGAAACGTCGAGGAATAACATATGAAAACTAAACTAATATGCAAGAAAAATAAATGAATCATTAAAAACAATCAGTTAAAACAGTGTATAATAACTTAGCTAAATAAAGCTATATTGTAAGTACGTTTCTCATAAAAAAGCACATACACATAAATGCATAATATAAAAAAAAGTACATATAAAAAAGTAAAGGAGGAAAAAAAAAGAATAGAACCCTAAAAGAATAGTTTTAAATTTTCTAAACTAGTTGCCTTACGTCGGAGAGAAATTTAAAAAGTATAATAACCTCTAGGGGATTACAATTTATCATATCTAAGCCTTCGTCAGCAAAATTGAAGCAAAAAGTTAAAGTCGAAAGTTAGCATTGTTTAAAAAAAAAAATTAACGCCCATGAGACAAGTCTCAAGATACAATGAAAAAAATGAAGCCAAATATATTATTGGATTAATTATAGTAATGATAATTAAACTTAATTTCACTTGCATCAATAGGGAAATATACAGATTTTAACTTTGTTACTGCCTTACAAAGTTAGTATAAAATACGTGATGAGTTAAATATAAGTGAGAATATATTAAATGTAAGTGAGAATATTCCTTGTGTAAAAAGAGCTTGTTCGAGATTGTCTTTGTCTTCGCAAAGGAAAGGAAATTCACTTTACGAGAATGAAATTATTCTTGTGAAGAATCGTCAGTTCACTATTTTCCAAAACATATTTTTCAACTGGTGAAACATGTTAATTAAAAGACAAGGTGAGATTTTAAAAAATAACAACATAATATGTAAAAACGATAGTGAGTAGGAAATTAAAATTTTTAATTTTTTAGTTGATACATTATTTATCAATGATTAATTTTCAAATTAAGAACAACTGCTTTTTTAGTGAATACTGAGTAGCAAAGAATCAATCTCTTCAATCAAAAATCTCTTCATTCACAATGATGACTTCAGTTCAGATGCTAATTTTATTTATTTTTTAATTTTATATTATTTTATCTACTGGTACTACATGCCGACTTGTAGTACTAGTAAAAGCAACTGAGGAGAAACTGAATGCAACATACATAGCTTTCAATTTACCTCAAATATAAATGTAACAGGCAAATATTAAAGCATTACAAAATGCTCGCGGCTACAGTATACATACAAACAGGAGGAAGAAAAAATGTAGAGACACACAAAAATAAAAAAAATTACACAGAGTATTAAATTTTTGGGGAAACTTCTCGCCCTTTGTCAGTGAGATGTGAAGAGAGACAGTAGAGAATATTCCTATGAAGTACAGATGTCATAATTCATTTTTAACGTGGTAAGCAATTTAGAGAACTATCATACCTTTTGTAATCCGTCTTCATTGGTTTCTGCAAACCATCTTCTGTTGGCGAGGGCTTTCGGACATTGTCCATATTCTTGGCCAAATACATGTGTTGAATACAGACAGTGAGTGTGAACGCATGTATTCGGCCAGAAGATGGACAATGTCCGAAAGCGGTTCAGAAACCAATGAAGACGGATAATAGAAGGTATGATAGTTCTATATTCATTGGTGGTGGAAATAACCTTTTAGATTATTTACCTAATTTATAGAATATAATATTTATTTCTGCAAATCTAAATGTGCATTTGAATTTGGTATATTGAATATAGAAAATTGTATTTAACTCCCTTTAACTACCTCATGGATTTCTCGATTAATATTCTTCATTTATTCGATATTTAGGTGGGAGTATATTCGCAAGAGAAAGAAATGTTGGATTTGGTCAAAACCACCCCTTTTCAACTACTTCTCCTATCCCTCACTTACCCCAGGAAAAAGTTACTAAGCCCCCCGCTTATTCCCCCTTATTGAGCTCCAACTACAATAATAAAGTTTGGCTGAGTATTTTCTTCATCGCAGAGGGGAAGTTTGAATGGAGTCTTTTCTCGTGCGGTAAATATATATTTAATGAAAATGTGTTTGCCAATGAAAATAATTTCCACTAAACTAACATTAGTTATTGAATCTAAGCATATTTATCTAATTGATATACGACGATAGGGAAATGATAGATATATATATCATTATGATGCTAAAGTAATTTTTTGATAGAACAGATATTTAGTTGTTCACGTAGGCTTCGTCGGTCGTCAGATGTATTTACCGTTTCTTCTTCCGGGTTGGACCGGGTCAAATTGTTCATTCTCTTTTCAGCCCTGAAGAAGCCATCACATGATGTGCGAAAGCTCGGCAAATAACAACAATTTGACTCGGTCCAACCCAGAAGATGAAATGGTAAATACATCTGACGACCGACGAAGCCTACGTGAACATCTAACCAACCTGTACGGGGAGGATGTTGTTCAGAGTCATTCTCTTTTCAGCCCTGAAGAAGCCATCACATGATGTGCGAAAGCTCGGCAAATAACAACAATTTGACTCGGTCCAACCCAGAAGATGAAATGGTAGATATTTAGTTCTTTTCAGAAATATAACATTTGAATTCTCTAAATGTTGTATAAAATTTGTATAAAACACTCAGTCATTGCAATAGTATTAAACTTAAAATATCGTCTAAATTCAGGAAAGTTGTTTTTGATTTGAAATTAATGCTATTTTACAACAGTAGGCAAGTTATGAAATTATTTGGCCATAATTTTAGACCGATAAAATGAATATAAATAAGAGTACATGACTAAATTTAACTATAAAACCGGAGAGATACATCAGCGTAAAAGATATGACCAGTAAACTTTGCTCTAGACTGGCTGGGAAAGTAGAGGGGGGAAAACAGTCACCCATTGCATAAAATTGGATTTTACATATACATACTCGTTTATATACTCATGTAACAGCGAAGATATAACGATGGAAAATTTTGGTCTCCCTGTAAACTAAAATTAATAAATTTAAGGGCTTTCTATGATAAGCCAAATGGTTTGTATATTTTGAAGTTAAGTGATCCTGCCCAACACTTGATGTTACATCCTAACTAAATGTATTTGTAATGTTCATATAAAAAAAATTTCTGGATATAAATACGATATTTACTTACATTTTTTTCTCAACACTAATAATTACGAAGATATTCTAATCCAACGGTTTTAAAAATTGTTTACGCTTGAGCGCGCGCGCACAAACACACATACACATTATATATATTTATATGTATAACTTTTAATGGACTGAATTTTTAGCTTCTTCAATGTATGCCGTGAATAGTTTAATTTTATAATTGGAAACATGCTAAAACCCTCATTTTATGTAGAATTATTAGAGGAGGAAAGAAGAATTTTTATTATCAATTTGACCGTCATAAATTCTCCTTGGGATAGACATTTTGTTGGAATGAACAGAAGTTATAATCCTTTAACCCTGAATTTATCTCTGACAGTTGTCATATCATAAAAATCGATTCAGCCGTTCCAAAGAGGAATAAACTATAACAAAAGGTTGACAGAAATTTTATATTATATAAAAATAAACTGTTGTAATCGGCCTGAGGAATCATAATATTAACCATCGACCATAATCTAACAGAATTATATGTTTTACGTTTGAAGTCTCGTAGAATATGTATTTTGAATAAGTAAAAAAATATGGTTTATGTCCACTCATAAAGAAGTCCGTCCCGCAGGAGTCAAGAAAATCAAAGAGATTTTTCACGTTTCAATAGAGACGGTTATGAATTACGGCATATGAAAAATTTGATCTTTCGAGCCAGAGACAGCAATATAGGTGTAAATTGTGAGATTACTAAGGAGTGTTAGAGTGGGGAATGCGCTCAACTGTCGTAGTTTCTTTCCTGATTATTTATNTTTGTTCTGCTGCACTTCAAGCTGGCAAGGGATATCTAGCGGTCTGCGCTGGGGCAAGACAAGACCCATCTTCGTAGCCCACGGCATTAAGTTCTTTTATATTGTGGTGTAATCTGATAGAGATACAGATCAGTCTATGAAGGAATTTTCAACAGCTTCGGTTAAACTCGAATTTTGCAACTTGTCTCCTACCTGTTATCAGCTGACAATTGCGTGGTGATAACAAGTAATGTTGCTAGAGGAGAGCCACTCTCCTCCGTGAGAATTAACGATCTTTGTGCCGGCAGAGTTTGTCTTGCGCCAAAGAGGTCAGTTCTAGTAATTGACGACAGGCTTGTTATACTAGTTAGCAATGTACAACTTGAATATCGAATTTGGATAATGTAATTTTAAAATATAAACATTGAAAGTGTCTTCTCAAATATTGTCTTTAATATAAATTGTAAAAAAATACATTTTAAACAAATTACGCTAGCTATAACAAAAATATAACGAGATAAAATTTTAATCTCTCTCTAAATCCTCTCTCCACCGCCGATTTCAGCCATTACCAATTTTTATCTACCGATTTGAAAAAAAAAAGTTCTGAATTTACTTTCTCTCTTTTAATAATGAACTTCAATCTTGGTATCCCTCTCGACTTTAAGCGTTTTCTCCTTGACAATACCGTTGAAAACTACATTTTTGTTCCCGTTATTTTAGTCATTCTACTCTGTACCTTAAAGATGATTTTCAGACTCGTACAGTTTTAATAATTTAGTTATACTTTCTAAAATTTGTAAAATGACTAACATTATCGAATATGTATATTATAGAAGAATTTATAAATATACATTAACGTAAACAATTTTCGAAAACTTTACAGCATTGATTTTGTGTGTGAATTACTTTTCATACATTTAAATTTAAATTAAGTAAGATTAGCTCAAAACCTAATGAAAAAAAATATGAAGTTTTTTTTTTTTTTATCCATTTATAATGTCGATTACTGATATATCTAACAGGTGATATATGACTTTAGGGACCATTGATTTTTCTCTTACCGTACTGATATCCCGCGTTTGAGATACACTCAGGATGATATGATATTGAAAATCACGCATTCTACGGCGGCTCGTTTGTGATGTTATCGCACAAAGGACTAACTGTGTTATATGGCATTTACTATCTGGAAATAACTTCATTTGTAATTACGCCCCTTATTCCTACCCTTTAGGGGCAGAAAGTTTATCCAGCCATTAGTTTCCCCCCTCCTCTTCTCTTATTGAGCTCCAATTATAATAATAAAGTATAATTGAGTATTTCCATCTAAGCTATTGGGAAGTTTGATATAGCAGAACTTTAACTGTTAAACATATCTAATAACCGGTCTTATTATTGGCGATGGAATATCGTACTGCTGCCATGTAGAGTTTTTTAGCCTATAAACACCCTTCTATTGTATAGGTAAATTAAATATCCTTACTAAGTTAACTGGCGATCCTTTTAGGAGCTGGTAACAACATGTGAGCCTTAGTTACGGAGAATATTAACTTCCGTGAATACCTACAACTATACCTATGCCTACCCCGAACAACTTATACCTAACATACTATACCAAATAAATCATAAAACTATACCTTACAATACCTAACAACAACTAATAATACCTATTTATATACCTAAAACTAAAACTACACCTATACCTAATAAAAATAAATTTACTCCGAAAAGAAACTATACCCAACTACCAAACAATTATACCTATATCTAAAAAAAAAAAATACTTAACCACTATACCTATCAACTATACTGAAGGACCATCCTAACAAAAAACAACTTATACTTGTCAAAGATTTTAAGTGACAATCTAAGCAGGCACCAGTCCCCCACTTCTGACTCTTAGCTTCAGACAATAGGTAAAGTTGTACCGCGGTTGTAAATAGCAGAGATCACTGTGGATCTCTTACTATCTCTAGATTTTTCGAATATGTAAGTACTTGATGGCAATTAACATGGCGGTCTGTGAAGGAGCAAGACAATACTCAACCTAGATATTTGTTCTGCTGCGGTTCTAGCGGCCAAAGAGATATCTGGCGGTCTGAGGAGGAGTAAGACAATACTCAACCTAGATATTTGTTCTGCTGTGGTTCTAGCTGGCCAAGGAGATATCTGGCGGTCTGAGGAGGAGCAAGACAATACTCGACCTAGATATTTGTTCTGCTGCGGTTCTAGCTGGCTAAGGAGATATCTGGCGGTCTGAGGAGGAGCAAGACAATACTCCACCTAGATATTTGTTCTGCTGCGGTTCTAGCTGGCCAAGGAGATATCTGGCGGTCTGAAGAGGAGCAAGACAATACTCAACCTAGATATTAGTTCTGCTGCGAATCTAGCTGGCCAAGGAGATAACTGGCGGTCTGAGGAGGAGCAAGACAATACTCAATATAGATATTTGTTCTGCTGCGGTTCTAGCTGGCCAAGGAGATATCTGGCGGTCTGAGGAGCAAGACAATACTCAACCTAGATATTAGTTCTGCTGCGGATCTAGCTGGCCCTGGCGGTCTGAGGAGGAGCAAGACAATACTCAACCTAGATATTTGTTCTGCTGCGGATCTAGCTGGCCAAGGAGATAACTGGCGGTCTGAGGAGGAGCAAGACAATACTCCACCTAGATATTTGTTCTGCTGTGGTTCTAGCTGGCCAAGGAGATATCTGGCGGTCTGAAGAGGAGCAAGACAATACTCAACCTAGATATTAGTTCTGCTGCGGATCTAGCTGGCCAAGGAGATAACTGGCGGTCTGAGGAGGAGCAAGACAATACTCAATATAGATATTTGTTCTGCTGCAGTTCTAGCTGGCCAAGGAGATATCTGGCGGTCTGAGGAGGAGCAAGACAATACTCAACCTAGATATTTGTTCTGCTGCACTTCAAGCTGGCAAGGGATATCTAGCGGTCTGCGCTGGGGCAAGACAAGACCCATCTTCGTAGCCCACGGCATTAAGTTCTTTTATATTGTGGTGTAATCTGATAGAGATACAGATCAGTCTATGAAGGAATTTTCAACAGCTTCGGTTAAACTCGAATTTTGCAACTTGTCTCCTACCTGTTATCAGCTGACAATTGCGTGGTGATAACAAGTAATGTTGCTAGAGGAGAGCCACTCTCCTCCGTGAGAATTAACGATCTTTGTGCCGGCAGAGTTTGTCTTGCGCCAAAGAGGTCAGTTCTAGTAATTGACGACAGGCTTGTTATACTAGTTAGAGGAGGCGAGGCGCCTATAGTCTTCTGTGACTGACTGACGTCAGACTCCCCTTATTCAAGAGACCTCGTATAAATATTATTTTATTATTTATTACGATTATAATTTTACAAAAAATCCTTTTGTAATGTAATTTTTATCTAAATTCTATTTTAAATATATATATATATA
>KZ807674.1:175096-185284 GCA_000696205.2 Oncopeltus fasciatus | reverse complement strand
TTGCCCCTCTCTCAAATAATGTGCACCAAGGGTACTTATCGGTCTGAAGAGAGCGGCTACGAGTCCCAAAATGAAGATGGGTGCTGGGAGATCCTCCTCACACTGCGGCAGTCCTATGAAATATGTGGGCATCTCAGGCTTTCCTGGAAGCTAGTTGGAGTGTCCCATAAGGTGAAGGCTGCCAGCGTAATGCAGTGGGCTAGGTGGTCTAGCGAGGACTGACCGGTGTCCGTCAGGCAGAGGCCCAGGGGGGCAAGAGTCCAGTAGCGGGATTAACAGGGGACTAAGCAGCCACTCCTCAGCCAGCGACGAGTACGCACGCGAGGAGAGAGAGAGACAGGTGTGAGAGAGAGGGGTGAGATGGGGCAACACAACTTACATAATTCAATTATAAATATACTTAAAATTTATTTTAATTTAATTCAACTAAATTGTGGCAGATGTGAAAGTCGCCAACAACCGTCTTGTATATTTTATGTATTTTATTAATGCTTTAATTTTTTTTCAATGGATAAAGTATTAACATTAGTCGGATAGTTACGTGCATTAATTGAATACAAGTGTTTGATGCTTTGAAATAGATATAAATAAGTAATAAATAATAAACAAAGAGCCGCCCCAAGTAGCTTCAGAGGCTTCGGGGTTTCTCTCCGGAGGATGGGGTGACCATTTATAAAAATGGTTAGAATAACAGTTAAGAAGAGTAATACATAAAATTTTGTTTTCATTTTGTGTGATTGTTTGTAGTTCGAAAAGCGCTCAAATACTAAGTTTATCAGCGTCTATCTTTTATTATAATACTCATAGATTTATAAATATAATCTACAAAATAACCAAACACACACACTAATATATATTACATAAATATCGGGAGAGTGGAAAACTTCTTTAATTACTTCATGTAATTTGAAAAGTAATTCTGAAACTGTAAGTTTCACTTATGTTACCTTTCTTTATTATTAATGTATTGGATCTAAGTCAAGGGTTCATGCCACCAATCCCAGGACTCCGACCCTCCCCCCGGCCAGCTCTTCCTTGAGGTCCACATAAAGTGGCTGGCTGTCTGGTCTGGGGGCTGATATCATAAATTAGTGGATTTTGTTTACTAGCCAGTCTGAAATGGTACAGACGAAAGAAATATAATTGTTTAAAAAAAAAAAAGGGTATATGAAGGGTTTCAAATAATTTTTAAAACATTTGCAAAAAATTATAATTTTATGGGCTTATTGAACTTATTTACATAATTTTACATGAAACAAGGTATATAGAATTGATCGCCGCCGCCTCTTAACCTTCCTGGGACTAGAATAACCCTAAGCTATCTTTTATTTTCTTCTGCATTGCATTTCTGAATTTTGTGATCGGACTTGACAGAATTAATTCTTTTTTTTTTTGCTGTGTTAGCCTCCCTTGCAACCACTTAGGGTCATTGGAGGGAGGGGCTATCTACAGGTTGCCACCCCATTTTTAACAACCATGGCTCAGGACAAGCTTCTATGTATAAATAAAAGATTTCCCTGGGCGGGATTTGAACCCGCGGCTCAGGATTGCGAGACCCGTACGGATCCTTGCCTGAGCAAGCCTGGCGACCCAGAATTAATTTTTATTTATGTCAATTTTAATGACACCAAATCACTTTAGTTTTAATGAAACACGGGATAATAGCATGTTCAAAGAGCACTAGGATGACAGATTTTTTAGGATGACAAACAATTTTGTTGTTGTTGTTTTTGCAGGGAGCGAGTGGGTAAGACAGTGCCGCTGCGATTGGAAGCCACGACGCCGGCGAAGAAGAGCTGCGAGACGGTGCTGTACCCGGGCGACTCGCGAGTCATCTGGGCGACACTCACTCCTCGCGGCACCACAAGGACCGAGGTGCTCGGCACGCCCGAAGAGCCTCGGCCTCGGGTCTCGTCGCCCACAAGGATCGAGCACCCGAACCTCCCTCCGCTCAACCTCCAGCCGACAGCCACACTGCGCCGGCAGAACCTCATCTAGCCGGTCCGCGGGCCTGCACCATGAGGCCCCTCCATCTAGCTTCCCTGCCATCTAGCGGCAGGCTCTTGAGTTACGCCCGCCTCCTTTCCGCCAGCCGACAAGCTCCGCCATCTTAAGTAACAGAAAATCATTCCTACTGATAAAATTCCTTTTGACATAATGACAAAACGTGTATTTCCCAATTTTTTTGGGAATTGAGGGGTAAAATTTTATAAGGAATCAATTTTTTTGAAATGCAAAGACTTGAATTGAGAAACATCTAATGATAATTAACTTAAGACACTCAACAAAAGAACTCTTCTATTGTGTACTAATTAATAATTCAATATTGAGATCTATTAAGAGTTAAGTTGCAACTTATTAATTAGTAAAATTTTTCTCACCAATGATATTTTCATAATTATAAATATTTGACATATGTCTTTGCTATAAAATACTTTTTAGAATTAGGCCATATCTGTCAGAGCTTTCTGAGTTTAACTACTGGATTTAGCTTTAGTTCTCCCGGTAGTAGAGTACATTCCCTGTTTTGGGGGTAGTAATTAATCCCTGTACGAACCACTCTTGCACTAGATTATGATCTAATGTAATACTACTACTGGAAATGTCAGACGATTTACAAAAAAAAGTATCATATATATATGTATATTAATTCATATCGTAGAATTGTATATGTAGAATTTTATACATTCTACATTGTTAAGAATATAGGCAGCGAGTGTGTATAGTAGAAGCCCTTCTGATATTGGAGAATGGCTAACGAGAAGGAAAATAAGTCGTAAATTGCCTGAAGAATTTTCCTTAGGCAACAACAACCCTTCTTCAAGGATCTGTATGTAGTAAAATTCCTCACAAAGTAAGGAATTTCTTCATTATAATTAAATAAGCGAATGTAATTCATTTGCCAATTATCTTTTAATCACAGTATAGAATTTCCTAAATAATCTTTCACAAAATAAGGAAAGCCTACAGAAAAGCTTCAGCAAATTGTTCTTAATTAACAGTATTTAACACATTTTTTTTAATTTTTCATTTCTATAAATTAATGACAAAATTCTAGTACAGAAAAATATTGGTACCTTTGATAGGTTAGAAACGTTACAAAAATAACGGATTTTTTTTGGGAACATATACACTTATATTAACATATTCAAGTTAGTTTTCTCAGTTTTGTTACACATTTCATTTGATTTTATTAAATGTTATATACTGATAGGTTAGCGAAAAGGATTTAATTTTTTCTCTCAACTCAAGTGTTGCGGGTCCGAGTCCCAGTCTTAATAAGCTGTTATAATGTTAACCTATTCAGGGCCATGGGTCTGAAAACACCACTCTTTTATAACCCAAAGATGTTGAATGGGATGTAAAATATATTAATAACATTGCCTATGGGAATACTATATTATTTTAATACAGGTAATAGATATATAAGATACTTCGTGATTTGGATAGTATAATTAATTAATTAATTAGATATTGATTATTTGTAGTAAAATCTATGCCATATATAGGAATACAATTTTTTTTTAAACCTTTTAGAATTATAATGGGAAGAATAATTATCTTTTTATAAAAAAAACTATTAAACTGAGTTGTCTTTTATTCCTTAATAAAACTCTTACTTGGGCTAACTACCTAGAACCTGCTGATTGAAATGGTCAGACTCAGAGATGGAAATTTTGTAATCTAATTGTACGAATTCAATTCATCATGTTTGAAATAGAAAAACCACTCATATATGCAAGCGTTGTTTTAAAATATACACTACAGTTAAAAGAACTATGAAATTATATTTCAGTTCAAATTTAAATTTGGTCTAAAAAATATGCATATAAAAATTGAATTATTTGAGAATCCAACTCAATAATGTGAAAAATGGTTGTTATACACATGAAATTTTATATATTACCTGTATAATGTAAACATTACGCATTAAAAAAAATATGAGAAATGATTGGTCGGTTATTCGGTCTTGGGATTTGAAGAAATAAGAACTAATTTATAAACCAAAACAGTTTTTATTGTTGCCAACGTTTCTGGCTAAATCGCAGGCCTTCTTCAGGAAATGGGAATGATAGAGGGAGGGAGTCTCTTGCTCTAAGATGACCAAATCATGACAAAAATGCTAGTGTATTTGGATGGATAATTTTGAGAAACGGAATTTGAAAGTCTGAAAATATGTGTATTTGACTGAAAATAAAAATATAATTTTTCTTCAATAAAATATCATTAAAAATAGAAATATACGTAGCCTATTGACCTAGGTAATATTTTGTCATTAATAGTGCAACTTATACACAGATATTCAATTATTTACAATTATAATACATGGCACATAATAACAATACTCAATATGGAGTTTTTTTTGTTTACAGAAAATGTAATGGCAAGGCATCTTTTTTCAATTTAAGTGTTGGCCTCCCATTCAACCTCTTAGGGTCATGGAGGGAGGGGCTATCTGCAGGTTGCCATCCCATTCTAAACATCCATGGCTCAGGATAAGCTTTAACTAATAAATAAAAGATTGCCCAGGGCGGGAATCTCTGACGTCAAAAATTTGCCGCTCACGGTAAGTTCCTTACTGAGCTCGCTGAGATCCAATAGATCCTTGGCCACTACTCCGAAGCTAGGGAAAGTATACCAAGTCATCTTGTCGCTTCAATTGCACCTCATACATAAATTGGGAGGAAATCACTCTTGGTAGTGTAATGTCCCAGAAGATTACTTGAAGCATAAATGGCGATTCTTAGTTGTTTATGTGAATAGGCTATGTCAAACATTGCTAAAATCTGCCGCTGTCATTGCGAGAGCTAACACTATATGTTTAGAATACATACTGCTTACATACTTTGCAAAGAGTTTTCTCTTGGGAAATCTTAGGCTGTTAAAGATTTTTATGTAGGACGTCAGATTTTTCCTAGTAAGATTTAATTCAAGTGTGAGTACCACAAGAAAACAGATTAAAAATTATACAAAATCGGATATGTGTTAAAAAAAACAAAAAAAAAACTATAGCTATTTAAAAAGCATTTCTAGGTATAAATTCTTAAATATAGGTTTCTAGGTATAGTTCTTAGGTAAAAGCTCCCTGGTATAACTTAATACCAAATGAACAGTTTGGATACTCAAAATTGACAAGCTTGACAATGAATAAAATAACTTAGTAAGTAGGGCTGAAAAATTGCCTAAAATAAATATCACTATATTTCCACTTCTATACAATAAAAATGTGAAAACAAAAATAGAAAAAAATACACTTGAAGAGATGTTTTTTTTTTTAAATCTAATTCTAATGACAGATGTATTTTGATTGAAAGAGTGTTGATAAGGGTGACAGAAGAACAAGATAGGGACAAGAGGGGGAGATGATAGATGTCAGGGTGAAAGAAAAACAGCTTTGATGCTAATGAAGTGGTGGGAAAGCGGAAGGGAGTGTGAGAGTGGTGCAAGGGAAGGGTAGAAGAAGCTCTTTTGAAAAAGGAATCAAAAGATTTTCGCGGAGAGCATAAAGAAAGAAAAGGGATAGAAAACCGAAAATTTCTCTAGTTTCTCATGTAGGGTGCTTTATATCGTGTCTTAAAGAGCTTGGGAAATAAGAAAAACAAGGCGATGTGTCTTTGTTATGTTTCTATTTAAAGCGGTCTTAGAAATCTTGTGTGTTACTCTTACAAGAGTAAGAGTCAGACAAGTGCCGTTATTGTATACGAGTAAAATAAAACCTTATAATAATATAGAAATGGAATTAATCATTGACATACACCGAGTTTTGCAAACTATAATAAAATTCCGACACGAAGAAGCACTTAAAACTAAGTATAAAAGAGGACAAAACCGCTATGAAAAAAAAAATATAGTGTTTTGAACACACAAAAAATTCTCCTAGAAGCTAAATTATTGGATATTTTCGTTAATGCCTGTTTATTGAGAAGTATTAGAACGTAAGAAATTGACGTTTTACATCCCTTCTGTTTTCCTTAACTTTAATAAAAATGACAATTTTATCTTTCTCTAACCCCTATCCCTCTTGACCAATTACATCAATGTAGGAACTCTCCCAACGATTAGGAAACATTGAGTTTTCCATGTAACTCTCTGGTGTACCCAAGAGCTGATGTTCAGTAAAAGTAATAGTTTTTCAACTTTTGACCGTTTTATCAAATTTACGATTTCAAAGACCTGTTAATAAATTAATCCGATTAAATACTTACTAAAATCTAATAATCCATCAAAAAAAGGCCGAATTTAGTTATTTGTTTCAAAGAAGAAACATGACAGTGTCCTAAGAAATTCTTCTAATATTAAAGAATTAATGAAAAAAAAAAAAAAAATCACAGCTACAGATGCCAACAAGATATTAACCTGTGCTTCCCATCTAATGTTTTTTATTTTATTAATTTATTTTTTCAATGATTAGAAAGTAGAAAGATATGAAAATTTTGGCAAATGCTACTAGATTAAAAGTTATATTTTTCCCACTTGCTCGCAGAACCTGCTTAGAATCTAAGAAGGTTCTAGTTTAATAATCAAAGTATTCACCTAGATTTTTCTTTTTACTCTTCTCTTCTAATGAACCCGTGATTTCTAAATGAGCTTGCCTCTATCAGTCCTAATTGAGTACAACTCTTGATTGAATAGGTAAATAGTGAAGGTAAGTTCAGAACGGTGTGCTAACTGCACACCTTACCAAGTGTGCCTTTGGACAGGAATATATCCGTTACGGTACTGGTTAATTACGTAAGTATACGTCATGTATATATATTTCTAAGAGATTGTATCAGTATTAAACTATAATACTATAAAGTAAAGAGTTTGCGCTCTATAAGCTCTAGAATGTTCCAGAGTTCTTAGAGCACTTGGATGCAAATTCAGGAGGCAGCCTTAAAGAGCACAAGAGCTTTATTTTGAGTTATTTCAGAGAAAAATAATTAATAACTACCCAAGAAAAAAATATTTCTTAAGAAAGTATTTTTCATAGAAGTCTTTCTGCTTGCGGATTTTAGGAGATATTTTTTTGTGTTTAGTTCGGGGACGGTGGCGACTGAGGGAGGAAAAAGTATTTTTACATCTACCTCTGGTAATTTGTTGCAGACTGCCACAATTTAATTTGGTTCTCATTGAAAGGAATTTTTAAGCCATGATACTTATATTTCCTACAGTCTTTTTTTTCGAAATGTAATTGTTCTCTATTTTACGCTACTAAACTTGTAGAGGATTAACTAAGAAATGCAAAAGGGATAGAGCTTAAAAAAAAAAAAAAATTAACGAAGAAAAAAAAGAAGTTATTAACGTTAAATCCAGCGGCAATATTTTTATTCCAGGACACATTAGCAAGAAAAAAATTTGTAGGAGACAAACCAAATATTACAATTTGGATTACAAAAATCCAAGGAAGTCAGGGAGTAATCAAAGGAAAATTATTCTGGATTGTTGACTGGTTTCTTAAATAAAAGTAAAATAATTTAACTAATTAATTTAAAAATTAAAATACTATTCCTCATTGTGAAACTATATTTTTGTTACACCTTATGATTTAAAAATGTTTTTTATGTACTTTACTTTAATTTGAAAAACCACTCGACTGTCCTGCCGATTCGTCTTTGCATTGAAATATTTGGTCTCACTCTTCATACATGTGTTCTTTGTGAGATATATTTTACTTTAGAGGCTATTCAACGTTATTAGCCCCACAGGTTTTCTTCTCAAGCATTCTATGGTACTTCAGAAGATACTGTGTGTGGCAGACCTCTTTTTCCTTTTGATTCCCAGCGTTGTACGGCCTTGATCCCCGTTCTGAAGGCCTCATATTGATTCCGCAAGACTGAGGCTTATGTTCCCTATCCCCGTTCAAGTCGGCTATATCTTGATCCCGAATTCGACGGCTGATCAAATCCTGGGCGATTCCCATTTGATCTTTTAACAAAACTATGGAGTTTCACGCAATTCCCCAAAGGATGACAGGTTTATAAGCAACTAATTTTTGAGAAGCAGCGTTAATTTGAACTGACTATAAAGATCTTATTGGTGCCATCCGAGTTGAGACCTTACCTTGTAGCGCGCGTCCATGCACTTGTAAAAAGGAATAAGAGACCCAAGCAGATCTCTGCCACTAACCCGAAATCCAATATTATTGTCTTAATTTGTATATTTTTAAACATTCAAGTACAATATTAGACAAAAAAAACACTATCCCTAGTTTCTTACTTGTGGGATTGAAAAACAGTCATAAATGTTTTAAAATAAAGGTTTTAATAAAATAATTTTGTGTTTAAGTTCTCTAAATAGTTAATAAAATAGTAAATATAGTATATTTGTACAGACTAAAATTAAACGTATTAGAANATATATTATAATCCTTTTATATTTTAGCTTTTTAGTTAATAATGAAAAATATAATGAAGGCTAACTCTTAGATTTAATGTAGACAAATAAACTGTTTAAAAAACATGTATGCATCAATATAATTAGGCTCTTTTATTTACAAAAATGTTGAAAAAAATATTAAACACTATCACTTTTTTCTAACCTCTTCAGGTAAATGAAATAAGGAATTTAAGCCTTAACTTATTATAAAATTAATATTTGTATTGAGAAATAAATCTTCTTTCTACAGTCATTCACTAACTCGTCCAACAGTTTTCTGATATAAGAACGAATGCCTAATTTTATTATAAATATTTTGAACCCAAAATGCAAACAGGCATATATGAAATTTTTTTTAATAATTAAGATGTACTGTTGTACCTTTGATACCCCACTAGTATCAATAATCGATGATTGGTTATAAGTGGATACTGACGAATGTCCTGTGATCGATGATTGGGATTATAGATTATCAACTGTAGTTGATCGGCGCCTCCACTTCCAACATTCGCTCGCTAAGTTGATCTAAAGCTTCCACCTGTCTCTTTACGAGACTTCAGGGTCTTTGCGTCTATCGTAGACGTAGCGATCAGAAGTACTCTCCCGGTACGAGAAGGATAACTTTCTTAAGTAATAAGCTAAGTAGAAGCCCGACTTCGGATAACCTCCTCTCACACGGTTACAGCTGTCCAAAGAGGTTGATCCCAAACCGGCCAGGCAGGCACCAGCAAGGTTCGTGAAGTAGTGAAGGAAGAAAGTGACTTTACTGAATAGACTTTTTATTTTCATTAAAAAAATTTAAATATTTTATCAATATAAAATAAATGTCAATAAATCAATATCTGATTGTTATCAATATTTTTTATTAACAAAGAAGTTCTTATTAATTTTTGTTTATTTTATTTTGTGGCTACATATACTCTTTTTTTTCCTAAATCAGTACCCGAAATTCTATAAAACTTTTGAACCCTTAATATATTTTTTGCATTTTCTTTCCAGGACTGGCAAAGAATTTTTCGAAAAACCAGTAGAAGCGTCACTCAATGGAACCTCCTAAAATTAAGTGATTAATTACCGTACATTTATTATCGTACAAAATATTATTTAATTTTCTTTAATGATTTTAGTTGAACTACGTTCAAACTTAAAATTTCCACAATGGCTTTTTTATTAGGATAGTTAAAGAAGAAGGATCAATGGGAAGGGAGAAAACGAACGAGTAGTGGTGGTAATGTTTCAAAGTTATAATGTTTTAGGGGGTGGAGAAGGGTCAGGAAGTGGGAGTGAGTCCGCGGAATAATTTATGGGTTTATTAAGAGAAGTCCCCCAACTGAATGAAGAGAGTTAGGGAAATGGCGGATTCCATTTTGTGATTGGTCCGTTGGCCAAGAGCAGTTCATATAGACGGGCGTATAATTGCTGTTCTCAGTCTTCGCCTCCTCCACCCCACCGTTTTTTTCTTCCGCAACGGTGAAAAAAAAAAAAAAAAAAAATGAAGCCTAAGATCGTAAATAAAAAATTATAATTTGTATTTTTTGTATCCCATACACTAATAGCTATAAGGTCATTTAAGTGTGAGAAAGCATAAAGCCAAATAGGAATAAAAATCCCTACTGAGGAGCTGAGTGAACTAATAAGTTTTTCTCTATTTCACCAAAGCTTAGCGTCGGATATAAATAAGAGTTAATGGTTATTTTTATTTTTTGGACCGAAAAAAAAGGATGAATAATGACTATTAAGTAAAATGCAACTTGTTACATTCTTAAATTAATTTATAAAGAACGTTTATGTGTTAAATGGTTATATGTTCTAGAACATTATATATATATA
>KZ807674.1:153665-170288 GCA_000696205.2 Oncopeltus fasciatus | reverse complement strand
TCCTCTATAGCAGTCCTCCATAGCAATCCTCCATAGCAGTCCTCCATAGCAATCCTCCATAGCAATCCTCCATAGCAATCCTCCATAGCACTTAACCAGAGATGTGCAAGTGGCAATGCAATGCTGAGTGCATACTAATGACTTTTATAATTAAAAGTACTATAAAAACTTCGCCATGAATAGCAGAATTATGAAATTTTTTGTGAACATAACTATTGATAAGATAAACATGATAAAAACCTTTATCTTAATCCTCTCCTACATCGGTAGGCCGAGAACTTTCTCATCTTCCCTCGTAATACCATATTCATCTTAGTCTCATTGGCTCATTGACTTTCTGTTTTCATTTAAAAGCGACATACCAAATTCCATTAAGAAAAACAACGAATAATGAATTCTTTACCAAAAATACCAATTTCGGATTTAGGTACCTAATGAAAATAGGACTACATTTAAACCTACCTCTGTTATTACGATGCCTTTTGCAGAGCCTGCGAGGCCTAGGAGTGCGACAGTAGCCGCGAACCTTTCGGCGTCTCCAATTCGGCGACATCAGATCTGCAAATAAATAAAAATAAATTAAACATTAAATTAGTTAACAGGTTAATTTCTACTAAAATTGCGCGCTTTGTTTAATGTCACAAATTTTATTATACTACAGTATATATATAATGGAATCTATAAATTTCTTATAATCCATTTGGTTATTGACACTCAATATGCAGTGAGAGTAGCCCACGCTAATTTCTTAAGAGGCTATTGTTTAATTATTTCCTGAATAGGAATATGAAGAGAGAAGGAGTTTTTAAGGTTATTGAAATATTCTTAATACCTTGTTAAGGAAAATGTTCATGATGTGACGTTTAAATGAGTGTCATTTATTGGGGTTATAGTAGTGTTAGAACACCTGATTTTTACAGTCATAATACATACATACATCCATTTCATTAGTAATAATGATTGGCCTGATCGTCCTTAGGCTATGAAAATCTGTAGATTTCTGCCCACTAATTTTACGTACAGTAGTAGCGATAGGCCATCTGATTTTTAAAGTTATAATACTTATATGAGTATGTTAAATAATATAAAACTTTTTAAAAATCTGTATCAGGTATGATTTTAAGTTGATTAAACCGAATCACACGCTGTAGATTTAAGGAGTTTCCTAAAAACGTTTGGCCTGATCGTCCTTAGGCTATGAAAATCTGTAGATTTCTGCCCACTAATTTTACGTACAGTAGTAGCGATAGGCCATNCATTGGAGGGAGGGGCTATCTACAGGTTGCCACCCCATTTTAAACACCCATGGCTCAGGACAACCTTCTACATTATAAATAAAAGATTGACCTGGGCGGGATTTGAACCCGCGGCGTCAGGATTGCGAGACTCGTACGGATCCCCTGAGCTATCCCGGCGCCCCTTATGTTCTCCTGGGAGTTTAACGAATAAAATACGCATTAAAATACTTTTTATATGTGGTGTATTGTATAGGTTCTTATCGTACGGGATTCTCGTACGGTTAGCACCACAGTTGCTCACCAGGAAGCGCAATAGTCGTAGCTCTAGTTTCCGATAGGAGGCTTAGCGCTGTATTTAAACAGGCATTTCCCCAGGCATGGTATATAATCTGGTCCAAGATTGGTGAGATCCGTTAGTCCAAAGGTGACATTTCATCTAAGGGAGTAAACTCATACAGACCACGACTGTCTTCCAAAATAAATGGAGTTACGCGCAGAACCGATCATTCTGCTTCTGGAAAAAGTACCATAAGTGTATCCAAAGGTGTGTATGAGTGAGACAAATATAGTTTACTGAATGAATTATTATTATTAATTAATCCTAATTATCTCTTATATATATAATTTCAAAATTTAGAATGAAAAATATTTTTAGCTTCAGTTTTGTAGAATTTTTTAAGAACTTAAAGATTTTTTAAAAACCTATTGTACGCATATTAGAGCAATTTTCTTGAGGAAAATCTGTTAAAAAGAAGAATAATGTGTTTGAGGGTAGGAGAAGGAGGCAATAGCGAATTACGGAAAATTGAGCCTATTAAGTATGGCAAGCGCCCATCCACCCTCCTTACATCTTTGAATACTTCGGCAAACCATAACTTTGCATTTATCATTTGTGAGTGATTCATTGATTCCAGGGGAAGTCCCTCCTCCCTCCACAAAGCATTTATCATTTTCAATTTTCCACATTACTTTTTTCCTTGCATTAGGTATTCCCTACAATCCATTATAGGTGTACGTATGTGTACGTGTGTCTATGCATGTGTGTGTGTACACTACAGGAAGAGAGAAAGAAGAGCGATTCTTTTGGGATAAAGAAGTCAAGCGGGTACAGTTAAAAATAAGCGTATTTCTCAGCTTCGTGGTTAATGAATATTATTTCTCGGCCTATATTATTTTTCAATATATTTCCCTTATCCCCAAATACATTTTTTATAAATATATTTTCTTCTTTGAAACCAAATTGAGTATTCCTAGCCTCTTTGAGTTCGTCTTCGTCCTCAAATTGCCTTCCCCTAAAATCCTTTTTGAGATCATAGGTGTCAATCCTCCATAGCAATCCTCCATAGCAGTCCATAGCAATCCTCCATAGCATAGCAATCCTCCATAGCACCATAGCACCTCCATAGCACCATAGCACCTCCATAGCAATCCTCTATAGCAGTCCATAGCAATTCTCCATAGCATAGCAATCCTTCATAGCAATCCTCCATAGCACCATAGCACCTCCATAGCAATCCTCCATAGCATAGCAATCCTCCATAGCACCATAGCACCTCCATAGCACCATAGCACCTCCATAGCAATCCTCTATAGCAGTCCATAGCAATTCTCCATAGCATAGCAATCCTTCATAGCAATCCTCCATAGCACCATAGCACCTCCATAGCAATCCTCCATAGCATAGCAATCCTCCATAGCACCATAGCACCTCCATAGCACCATAGCACCTCCATAGCAATCCTCTATAGCAGTCCATAGCAATTCTCCATAGCATAGCAATCCTTCATAGCAATCCTCCATAGCACCATAGCACCTCCATAGCAATCCTCCATAGCATAGCAATCCTCCATAGCACCATAGCACCTCCATAGCACCATAGCACCTCCATAGCAATCCTCTATAGCAGTCCATAGCAATTCTCCATAGCATAGCAATCCTTCATAGCAATCCTCCATAGCACCATAGCACCTCCATAGCAATCCTCCATAGCATAGCAATCCTCCATAGCACCATAGCACCTCCATAGCACCATAGCACCTCCATAGCAATCCTCTATAGCAGTCCATAGCAATTCTCCATAGCATAGCAATCCTTCATAGCAATCCTCCATAGCACCATAGCACCTCCATAGCAATCCTCCATAGCATAGCAATCCTCCATAGCACCATAGCACCTCCATAGCACCATAGCACCTCCATAGCAATCCTCTATAGCAGTCCATAGCAATTCTCCATAGCATAGCAATCCTTCATAGCAATCCTCCATAGCACCATAGCACCTCCATAGCAATCCTCCATAGCATAGCAATCCTCCATAGCACCATAGCACCTCCATAGCACCATAGCACCTCCATAGCAATCCTCTATAGCAGTCCATAGCAATTCTCCATAGCATAGCAATCCTTCATAGCAATCCTCCATAGCACCATAGCACCTCCATAGCAATCCTCCATAGCATAGCAATCCTCCATAGCACCATAGCACCTCCATAGCACCATAGCACCTCCATAGCAATCCTCTATAGCAGTCCATAGCAATTCTCCATAGCATAGCAATCCTTCATAGCAATCCTCCATAGCACCATAGCACCTCCATAGCAATCCTCCATAGCATAGCAATCCTCCATAGCACCATAGCACCTCCATAGCACCATAGCACCTCCATAGCAATCCTCTATAGCAGTCCATAGCAATTCTCCATAGCATAGCAATCCTTCATAGCAATCCTCCATAGCACCATAGCACCTCCATAGCAATCCTCCATAGCATAGCAATCCTCCATAGCACCATAGCACCTCCATAGCACCATAGCACCTCCATAGCAATCCTCTATAGCAGTCCATAGCAATTCTCCATAGCATAGCAATCCTTCATAGCAATCCTCCATAGCACCATAGCACCTCCATAGCAATCCTCCATAGCATAGCAATCCTCCATAGCACCATAGCACCTCCATAGCACCATAGCACCTCCATAGCAATCCTCTATAGCAGTCCATAGCAATTCTCCATAGCATAGCAATCCTTCATAGCAATCCTCCATAGCACCATAGCACCTCCATAGCAATCCTCCATAGCATAGCAATCCTCCATAGCACCATAGCACCTCCATAGCACCATAGCACCTCCATAGCAATCCTCTATAGCAGTCCATAGCAATTCTCCATAGCATAGCAATCCTTCATAGCAATCCTCCATAGCACCATAGCACCTCCATAGCAATCCTCCATAGCATAGCAATCCTCCATAGCACCATAGCACCTCCATAGCACCATAGCACCTCCATAGCAATCCTCTATAGCAGTCCATAGCAATTCTCCATAGCATAGCAATCCTTCATAGCAATCCTCCATAGCACCATAGCACCTCCATAGCAATCCTCCATAGCATAGCAATCCTCCATAGCACCATAGCACCTCCATAGCACCATAGCACCTCCATAGCAATCCTCTATAGCAGTCCATAGCAATTCTCCATAGCATAGCAATCCTTCATAGCAATCCTCCATAGCACCATAGCACCTCCATAGCAATCCTCCATAGCATAGCAATCCTCCATAGCACCATAGCACCTCCATAGCACCATAGCACCTCCATAGCAATCCTCTATAGCAGTCCATAGCAATTCTCCATAGCATAGCAATCCTTCATAGCAATCCTCCATAGCACCATAGCACCTCCATAGCAATCCTCCATAGCATAGCAATCCTCCATAGCACCATAGCACCTCCATAGCACCATAGCACCTCCATAGCAATCCTCTATAGCAGTCCATAGCAATTCTCCATAGCATAGCAATCCTTCATAGCAATCCTCCATAGCACCATAGCACCTCCATAGCAATCCTCCATAGCATAGCAATCCTCCATAGCACCATAGCACCTCCATAGCACCATAGCACCTCCATAGCAATCCTCTATAGCAGTCCATAGCAATTCTCCATAGCATAGCAATCCTTCATAGCAATCCTCCATAGCACCATAGCACCTCCATAGCAATCCTCCATAGCATAGCAATCCTCCATAGCACCATAGCACCTCCATAGCACCATAGCACCTCCATAGCAATCCTCTATAGCAGTCCATAGCAATTCTCCATAGCATAGCAATCCTTCATAGCAATCCTCCATAGCACCATAGCACCTCCATAGCAATCCTCCATAGCATAGCAATCCTCCATAGCACCATAGCACCTCCATAGCACCATAGCACCTCCATAGCAATCCTCTATAGCAGTCCATAGCAATTCTCCATAGCATAGCNTATATATATATATATAATAATATCAGGAGGACAAAAGAGTGTAGTGAAACACACACACAAAAAAAAATTACAATGAGTTACATTTTCGGGGAAAGGGAGAAGTCACCCTGAAAATTTTACCTCCCAAGACTTTTTTCACTCCTCACTGACGAAGGGCGAGAAATTGCCCCAAAATTATTACTCATAGTAATTCTTTTTTTTTCGTGTGTTCACTATACACAAATACTATATACTTTTTCTACTATAGCATACTTTTTCTACTATAGCATACTTTTTCTACTATAGCATACTTTCTTGTTCCTGTTGTTATTATATATATAAAATAGAGATAACCTAATCATACACAATTGACACAAACTCACATGATTAGGTTATCTATTATTCATAGGTGTTGAAAATGGTCATCGCTATGATGTTTCAATAACAATTAAACAGTAACCAAAAATTTATGATTTTTATCTTAGCAATAAATTGAAGTAATGTGGGGCAGTCTATACTTGAGGTAATGATTTTAAAACAATTATAATATATGTTATTCCATTATGAATAAGAAACACTGGGATTTGAATTTATTGATATGAATCATTTATTGATTTATTGGTGGAAAAAAATGTTTATAAAATTTACGAATATTAGTTCGTCTCGATAGCTGGTCATTAGAATTTATGCTGGTATCGAACCATATTCCCATTCAGTTTTTTTGGGAAACCTTATACTCATCTTTCCATTTCCGTTTTATTATTGGTTCTTCCTGTATATAATATGTCTTTGTCCATTATTTTTCCAATCATATTCGACAAGACCCCCCTGAAGTTCCCATTTTCTTCTTCACGATATTTTTTTTATTCTTTTATGACCTTATTTCTTTTTCCTTTCGTATTCAGCTAAAATTCTATTAATTTGTATTCTGATATACTGAAAGACATGTGGATGATGTTTAGAATTCAGAAACTATGTCAAATACTGACAATGTGTATAAACAATGAGTAGTAATGGAATGTTTTTTTGCCGTGGAGATAACTAGTAGAAAATGTTTGTTGGGGTTCGGTTAAGATTGATCCAAAGTCTGAAGATGGTATAAAATGTGAGCCAAAACATATAGCAGATAATTAAAAATACACATTTTTAAAAATTGTATTTTATGGATCAACCCTGACTGAATCCCAATAAAATTCTCTAATTATAAGTAGTAATAATAAATATAAAGTTGTAAACTTTTAGTAGTATTTCTAGTTGTCAGATAAATAGTGTTGAAAAATAAGAAACAGAGAAAAGTATTTTTTCAATAAGCATGGGAATTGTAGTTATTAATCTACATTATTAACTGCTTATTTATTTATCTAATCCCTGATTTGAGAGTGGTGTCATTGGCCACCTTCTCATTCAATTGATATTGAATGTCATTCTTTTTTTCTAATTCATTGTGGTGATCAAATTACAAAATGTTTTAATTTAACAGAATGTAATAAATAAATAAAAGTTTAAAAAAAAGAAGAAAAAAAAAGAAAGGTAACACNATATATTATGTTTAAATAAAAACTCTCTTACTAAAATAAGCATTACTAAGTGTTAGCTTCCATTTAACCACTTAGAGTAATGGTGGGAGGGACAAGCTACAGGTCGCCACCCAATCTAAACATCTATTATTCAAGGACAAGCTATTATTTATAAATAAATTTGTCCAGGGATTTGAACACGCAGCGCCAGGATAGTGAGACCCCAACGGGTCCCATGATCTACTCTGGCGTCCTATAAAATGTCCCAAATCTGAAATGGGACGACAATTACTTAAATAAATAAATACAAAATAAACTCTAATGACAGTCACCCCAATAATAAAGTACGGTAAATATATAATTCTGAGAGCTGCACTAAAGGGATTTTTTTTTTCTCGGCGCCGCCATGGGGAGGCCTAGAGAAGGCTAGTGAATAGGGGTGTAGGAGCCAGTGACTCCGCTCTGAAGAGCATCCCCTCAGAGAACGGGGGCTGAAGCTGCTTTGTCAGCGGCCGTATACATTCTTCGATACCCGCAGCATTTTCCAGTCACCAGCTTTTCCCTCTGTATGACACGTCTCTCTACAACCGACTCTCGGCAAACGTTCTCTCCTTCAATTGCAAAACTATGACAAAGGAGAATTTCAAATCACTGCATCACTGGAATAATATGAAAATTAAAGTGCTTTTCTCTTCTAATACTCAATATTTTATTTGTTTATATTAGACAAGTCTAAAGTATATAATTTAACTATATATTTATCAATAACTATATTACAAATTATTATAAGAATTAAAAATTAGATTTAAANGCTAAAGCAAGGGCTTTACCAAGACAGGCAGAGAGATAGTTAAAAATAAATAAACCACCCCAGTGAAGTCAGATTTGGGCAACTGGCAATTTCATTAAAACCATTATTCATCAAGACCATTAAAAATCGCTCATAGTACTGAGACAGTTGCCCATAAAAAGTATCATTCCAGAGTTTCTCAACAGTAGGGAGGATACAGGCACCAACCGTCAGAATCGGACGAAGGAAAGGAACTAGGCACACGTCAGACAATAAAAGCTTTTTGGGATATGGAAAATCAGAACTTTCTCACAAGGAGTATCGCTTTATAGGCAGTTGCCTCATCCTCCTCAAAAACTGCATATATTTTTAGAAATATTTTGCACTTGCTCTATCTAGTGCAATATACTAGAGAATAGAAGAAACATGTGTTCGATTACTGCTGTGGAAAAAAAACTCTTTTCTTTAAAAGTTTATATAAATATAAATTTTAGTACCTTTTAAGCTGAAATATAATAACAATAATATTAAGTCTTTTCCCATTAGCTACAAACAAATTATTTTATTTTATAAAAGCAGGTTCAACTCAAGAACATACACAAATAAATATTTATGAATGAAATTATCTACCAAAAAACCCAAAATTACAATGAGAAAAAATACTAGAAAATAATAGCTAACTCTAGGCCAAATAGATAGAGAGGTACATACTCAGAGTTACATTTACTAAAATCCGTACTTAATATGGACTTTTCGGAAAACTTTATACAATTTGAAATTTCCATTTCTCAACTATTAAAGATGTTTAGCGATGTTCGGTTCATTGAATAATAGTATAAGTATTACAGATTTTTCAGTTCCGGCTTCTAACCCCCCACCCTCGCCACTTCCATATTTTAGCCATTATTGCATTGGTCTAACTCTTTACTCGCATATTGTGTGTGTGTTTCAAGCAGTTTTGACTTGGCTGTTCAAGTGGCAGATTCCTGAAAATAAGTCGTGAACTTGATAACCATATATCCAATCTGAAAATGTTTTCTATGCTCATCATACACCTTAGAAAGAGGTTTATAGCTAAAATAAAAGTCTCTAGCACCGAGTTGTTTTTTATGAATACTGTGCTTAGCAGTTGTCCTTGTCATCCATTCACCAAACTATTTTTTTTTAAATTGGGTAACTATTTTTTTAACCGAAAATGATTAAAATGTAAATAATAGTTTAATCAAAATTAATAGGGTTTATCTCTGCAGAATAATTCCCTGGAACCGAATGCATATTTAAACTCTTAACTTCGTGGTTCAGCAATGGATAAAGATTGGATAAAATGGATTCTTAAGTGTCATTGAGAGCTTTCAATTAAAAATAACAATAAACTGCATTTTCTTAGTAAATATCTGGAAACAAGAGAATACATGTTTTAATATAAATTGGGAATGGTATTTTTAAATCAAGCTGGCCTATAAGAATAAATTACATGTTTTTAAAAATACTTTTAAAAATCTGAAATTAAGGAAAGTTAGCCATATAAACAACTCTTTTACGTTGTTAAAAAAAAATTAAAATGTATTATTTACACTGAAATGCTTGAGGACTGTTTAAAATATTACCTTTATTCTTTAAAAAAGAGAATTCTTTGTGGCATTGTTCAGACAGCTACATTTTTTCTTGTTCAATTTTTTTTTTCTTCTGCATTAGCAAATCGAAGAAGAAAGCGAAAGTATATATATTTAGGTTTTTATAAGGCTTAAAAACCTCATAGGTAGGTGATTGTTATTCGGTTTCAGAATGCCTGAATAAAAATGTGAAACATAAAATTTTGATTGGATCGGTGAAGAAAGATTTCTTCGGAAGTTCGGACACGAAACACAAATACGCCATTTGTATGTGTGTGTGTGTGTGTCTGTGTGTATGTCTGCATTCCAGTATCGGGGGTGGGTGGCGCAGGGGTTTTTTCTCGGTCGACCACCGGCAGGGTTGCTGCAGACTTTACAATGCCTGGCCCGGCCGAATAAGGAAGCTGATTAGGAATGACCATATCTAGAGCTTGCTCCCCTACCATTTCAACATTGTCTCTACACAGGCCGCCTTCCTTTAGCTCCCATACCGACTATATTAATACAGCATGAGCCCAGGACTTCTTCTGCGTTCCTCCCTTCTCGCCTTTTCTCCTTATTAACGCGTCTTTCATCTTCATCCCACAAAGTATAACTCTACGGTACATCTAGAGCTCGCTCCCCAACAAGTATTGCTTACTGCTTCTGTCACGAGTCCTAAATCAATTGTGTCAATTAAATCCAATACTTTAAAATGTCTATGAAAAATGTGGTGGCTCTTTGGATTGATGAGATTCGGCAGTTTACAGTTGACAACTCATTAAAGCCAGTAAACTCCATTAAAAAAAAATCACAGGTCCTTAATGGTAAGTAGTTATTGGGAACAAAACCGATCACTCTGCTACTGGAACTTAACTACCTTTATCACGTATCAAAATTTGTTTAAGAAAGTTATAGGTCTACCTCGCGCACAAGAGGTCCACACGAGAAGGCTATAGATTCCTCAGGTATATAAAGCAAACAAATTTAAAACATTATTATGTATAACATGCATTTTTTTTTTTTTGCTTGTTAGCCTTCCATTCAACCACTTAGGGTCATGGAGGAAGGGGCTATCTACAGGTTGCCACCCTATTTTAAACACCCATGGCTCAGGACAAGCTTCTATATTATAAATAAAAGATTGACCTGGGCGGGATTTGAACCCGCGGCGTCAGGATTGCGAGACCCGTACGGATCCCCTCGAGTAGTCTTTGCTTTTATGCTTATCGGTACTCCGGCTTCTAAAATTTATTTTGTCTTTCACTCTCAAGTATCTAACGAAATCTGCTCACAAAATATGCACAAAGCGTAATGGGGAATATGACCTGTTCACGCAGCTCTTATACGAGAGACTTTTTTTTTTTTATGATAGATAAATTCCCAACTGACCCATCTCACGGAATGCAATAATTTATCGTAAAAGTTGTTTCCGTCACTTTATGAAGAACAAGGGTGTAAAGATTTCCTTCTAAGTAGACGACATGAAAACCTTGATATTATACTTTATTATTTCCTCAGTAAAAAGGAAGGCTCTTTCTGAGAGGAATTCAACAAACAGCATCTTTGCACCCGTTTTATGGGAAAGCTTAGTAAACTCATAAGATATTAAAAATGTCATCTGGCCTCAGATTACAGTGTTTAATTTATTTAAAAAAAAACATTTATTCTTCGGCACCATGAGTTAGTAAACATTATTTAACCCAAAGCCAACATCTGGCCCGCCTGGGGAATCTTGTTCCAATTTTTCATTCTTGGCGTCAAGTTCAAGACTACTCATTCATTACCGTTTAGCAAATATATGCATAAAATATTGTAATATATTAGCTTATTATTTTTGATAAGTTATTAATAGATAGTTTGGGGTGCCAGAGTAGCTCAGTAGATTATTTCGGGACTGGTAATACCGACGTTGTGTGTTCAAATCCCGCTCAGGGCAAACATTTATCTATAAATCAAAGCTTATCCTGAGCCATGGATTTTTAGAATAGGGCGGCAACCTGTAGATAGCCTCTCCTCCCATGATCATATATGGTCAAAAGGGAGATTAACATTTTTTTTAAATAGAGCGATAAATAATTTATTTTACAATAATACATAGCTTATTGGCTAATTATACATTAGAATAAATAATAAAATTATGGATTTTCTTAAGTAATATTTCTCTCTTTCCAAAGTAAGACTAAAAATGTTCATCACTACAAAACAGTATTACGTTAATTAAACTTCAATGAAAATCGTTTTATTCGATCCAAAGCCAACAGCACCAGAGTTCATGTACCTTTTCGATTTGTTAGGCTACGCCAAAGATCTTCTCAACGAGTATATATTTAGGAAATAAGGAAAAATAATAAAAAGCTTATAAAAAGTGGAATACAAGTTGCGAATTTTATACTTTTTCTTTTTGTGTGAGAAATTTCTAAATAATAATGACAAATAAGTATTTAAATCTAGGGTGGACGGGCCGTGCTTGAGAGGGGGTTGGTAGGATAATTTATTGACAGCGGTAGGGGCTGAGGAAGACAGGCATGGGGTATGGACAAATTGGCCGGGTCTGGGTATAGGTGCCTGACACCGATCTCACATCCCCTCCAATACAGCCATCGTTGTAGGGGTCTAACAGAATGATGGTGTTTTTATTTATTTATTTTTTGTAAGAGCGTTGAGGGACTCAGCGCAAAAATAGGGATAGCTTATTGTCATAACTCAACCTTATTTATTTTGGTACATTTAGTATTAGTTTCACGCAGCCTGAATAGGAAATGGCCGCGTGACCTCATCATTGCCAACACTTCCCAATAAGAATTGAAAAAAAAAAAAACAATTGTAAATTAGTATTAGTTCATTAAAATTGAAAAACCAAGTGGTCAAGCACCCCACTGATCTTACTTAGGAAAAGCGTAAAATTCTCTCTCTCTCTCTCTCTCTCTCTCTCTCTATATCTCTCTCTCTCTCTCTCTCTCTCTCTCTCTCTCTCTCTATATATCTCTCTCTCTCTCTCTATGTCTCTCTCTCTCTCTCTCTCTCTCTCTCTCTCTCTCTCTCTCTCTCTCTCTCTCTCTATNNNNTTACTACTTATGGCATTTTATATATATATATATATAATTTCGTATCTATGCTCTTCAGTCTTTGCCATTTTTTCAATAGGATAATAGTTTTGAATTAAGCTTAAAAGCAAAGTTTTAATATGTTTATATCACTATTGTTAGCAGCATTAAAAAAAAAAAAATATTGTAGAATTCGATAGAAGTAAAAAGTTGTAATTTGTGAAGAATTGTAATAGATAGAATGTTCAAGTAAGACACGACAAGGAAGATATCAACTGAATCATTCACTCTTATAATGTACTTATATAATTTACTGTAATGTTTATCAATGCTTTTCCTAGGTCTTAGCCTAGAATTCTTCATAGGACCCAAAAACGGGAAATATACTTAGAATATTGGTACTATTGGTGTAGTACCATAAAATGTAAAACTCTTATGATTCAATACCCATTGACGTGTCCCGAAAAACGAACTTGCTTTAGCTAACCAAAAACTAGATATTTTTGCAAACTTAAAAGAGAGAAATGAAGCGATAAATTAGGATATTCCCAATAGGCTAATTCGACAAAATTCATTACATTTTAGCTGGCATTGTTTGCTACAATTTTTAAAATTATGATACTAAATTCAGTATTTAACTTGTTCTTGCTTTAGAGATATACAGTCCTATCCTCAGAATTCAGGAATCTGGTTTCTAGGGTTCTAATGTTTGGACTGTTCTTCTTATTTTTATTTTTAATTTTTATTTTAATGTTTACTTCTTTAATTTTTTTAAAACTGTTCAAATTTTCTATTAGTACAATAGAGATGAGCTAATAGTGAATATTCTCTGATACCTAGTCAAGAGAGGTATCCAACGTCTTCCAATGTTGCCCCAGTTGCTGAAGTAAATAAAAGCAACTCATGCGAAGTCTAATGCTCCCTTTCTGTAAAGCAGTCATAGCTGCATTTGCGTTGATCATATAATTGGTCGGGGAAATTATTGAGATGTGTTGCCTCTCTCGAAGCATAACCTAAATAAATACGCTATGAGCAAAATCACGGCTTCACGCGACTCTCTTGAATAAATAGGGCTGTGTACTTCAGAATTTGCGCTTAATTAATTATCCCTTCCCTCCTACCTCATGTTTCTCCATATTTTTCATATTTTTTCAGTCTTTTGGTTCTCTGATTCCGAAGCATACTTATGTAGAGAATATTTTACTGGTCATTCAACTAGCTCACTTCCTGATCAATATAGGGATTTAGATATATTATCAATATAGTATAGCCGCGTAATATATTTCTTCTAAGATTAGGATAGTTAAGGAATTATATTTTCTTCACATTTCTCTCTTAGAGATGCATGTGGTTTTAGTTCCAACAATTAGATAAATAATTCATTTTACAATAAAAATAATTTTCATAGAATTTAAATATTCTATGTGAATTGACGTTTTATTTAACCGGTAGATTAAGTTAACTACCGGTAGTCAATTTATTTAAAACAATATTGGGGCTTGAAGAATTCGATGAATGCTTGTCTCGAGCGAGAGTCGATTCAGCACCGCCAGGGTTGTAAAAATCGATCATTTCGCCGGCTCCACAAGGAAAAGGCAAAGGGGAACACTTAAAAGATACTTTTTGAAGTTCTAACAATTTCAGCACGTTTTGGAAGAATTTAAAAGACACAATAAGCTATCTAACGTTGGTTTCGGACTCTTTTTTTTTTTTTTTTTTTTTAGAATTACAAGCGATGAGAATTTTTCAAAACTATTAACTTGAATTCAATTAAAGTGCACCAAAAATGATTTGTTTAAATATATTGCATATATTCACGGACAAAACCTGCCGAAACAGACTACTTACGTTCTCAGGAACAGATGAAAAGAGGAACTGCACTATTTAATGATAAATCCTAAAAAAAAAATGATAATACGAAATTACAGGACTAATTCATTTAATCGCCCAATACTGGAAAATAGTGAATAATAAAGACGAAATAATGCATACTTCTGAAATTTCGCTTATATTATTAATGTTAATAATNAATAATAATTAATGTCGCGATTGGTAAATTTTACTATAAAATTCTAATAATATTCAAGAAAAATATATGTTTTCTGTTGAAAAAAATTAAAATTAGTTAGATAATTGGGAGATAAGTTCAATTTTTAGGATTCAAAATAAACGTATTTTACTTTTCAATAATATATGCTAATAAGGCCAAAAAAAGCTGGAAAGGCAAGCCCACCATTAGTATGGTTTATTAAATTTAGGTTTTTGCAAGGTAAAATATTTCTGCAAATTTTGTTTATACCAGTTTTATTAAAAATAGTCATATTTATTGAAAATGTCACTTGAAAAGAAATTAATTTTGTACATGAAAACCTGGGCCCGGATTGCTAGGTTATTATAGCATTATAAATAAAATTTTCATCTGGTTACTACTTATGGCATTTTTGTAATATAAATATAAAAATATTCTTTTCATTCCATACTACATGAGCAAGATCTCAGAATGTGTTGACAGCTGTCTTGTGAATATCATGTGTGTAATTCGAGGGTCAAACAGAGACAAGATATTCAAAATGGGAAAGAGACAGCGTCATATTTATTTCAAAAGAATTTTCTTCTTGTTTCTATTATTTGGACAAAATGTATAGAAGTATACAAATACACACACGAACAATATATATATATANAAATATATATCTGTCAACTAAGCATATTTTCCACGTTTATAAGAAAAGAAAGACAAAAAAAAGTGAAATAAACAATTCATTTTTAATTCCGAAAAACACAACGAGCAAAAAGTGAATGCCACTGAGACTTGTTATTGGCTGACCGAAAGAATTATATAATAATATAGGGTAACGTTCAACACTTTTATCATACCTTCTATTATCCGTTTTCATTGGTTTCTGCAAACCATCTTCTTATGGTTTGCAGAAATCAATGAAGACGGAGAATAGAAGGTATGAGAGTACTATATATATACTAAATAAAATTCTAATATCTAATTATTATTTAAACACTAATAACTACAATCTAGCGTGAATAATTAAAAACAATATAGCTAGGGAACTAGAAGAATGTTCTGAAGTCAAAAAATTCTCTGGCTAGAAGGCTATCGTGCAAGTAGGAAGATTTGAGCCTATCGGCATTGCCGTTTTCCTCGCTCTAACATGATCTCGCCTAAGCTGTTTTCTAGAGGATGTTCAAAACTTTTAATATGGGATAAAATAATCTAAGGGGAAGAAGAAGTTATATAATGGAGAATGTTTCAAGACGAAAATGTGAGTGCACTCTTATATATGTGCACATAGGGAGGACGCATCATTTCCTTGCATAAGTTGATGATGTAACAGCAATAGGTTGCCTGAAATTAGGTGTAAAAGAGCTGAATAGCTATTGCAGCAGAATCCATAGGCTTAATAATAATAATAATATAGTAAAATATAGCAGACCGCTAAATACACATGGAAGAATACGTTATTGTAGATAAAAAATAAACCTTTATGAAATTAAATCACAAATAGCTCGGTTCTACGGCAACATGAATGATGTTGAATGAACCGACTTAGTGAGGTCGATCAAGACATATAAAGTCTGCCTTCTTCATACTCATAGTTAAGTCGAGAAAGGTCTCCAAGGTGTTCATGTTGAGAGTAAACAAAGTAATCATACGGCCATGGTTTATTATGACATGAAGCTGAAGTGGATGAGTCTTACCCATAAATATCCTGAAGAGCAGAAAAAGGAAGATTTAAACGTAAAGCCCTCTTAATAATAAAGGGATCCAAGTAGGATGGCGAATTGTGAATACGTAGGTAGGAGTAAAAAAAAAAACAACTTCTCAAAGAAATTAAGGAGTTAATTGCACTGGATTTGATGGAAAAGAGATAACGATGGGCAGGACAAGTGCCAATTATCAACTCATCGGGTTCTTGTTCATTACGAGAATGCAACAATTGTTGGAGCACGACCAAAAGGGGCACTAAAGGGATAAAGTAAGATACTTACAAGTGTACCATAAGACATCTAAAGTAAGACACCCGGATTTGATTATAAAGCAATCACAAATGTGGAGGAAATTTAGGCAGATCTACAAAGTTCATTAGGACGTAAGGAAGAAGTAATGGGTTCACTTTAAAAAAAAAAAAACTGTCAATGTGATATAAATTTATTTTTGTGTTTTGGCGGAGGAGGCGTAAAAATTA
>KZ807673.1:310369-324918 GCA_000696205.2 Oncopeltus fasciatus | reverse complement strand
GAGAGAGAGAGAGAGAGAGAGAGAGAGAGAGAGAGAGAGAGAGAGAGAGAGAGAGAGAGAGAGAGAGAGAGAGAGAGGGAGAGAGAGAGAGATATGACTGAATTACACTCCTTACTCACTCTTAACAATTTCATATCAGAGATCTCGAAAGCGCTCAACTTTAACTAATTCATAAAATGTAAAAAACTTGGAGTTACAATTAAAAAAAAAAAAAAAGAAACAATAAATAAATAAAAGTAAACCTTTTATACTAAAAATTAAACCACAGGTTTATATAAAAATTATTTTATGCCTACTACTAAAAATTAAACCATAGAGCTACTCATAATAATAATAACTTACTTTGCCTCATAAATTTAATACATCTCCAATTATTTTCTGAAACATATTTTTATAGCTTCTATTAAAAACAGCAATATTTTTATGCTTCGAGAGTTTACTGCACGATTCCTAACCACTAACCCTTTCTAAAATAGAACCCCATAGACTTCCGAAGTCAGGAATATGCAGATATAAAACATCCCTCTAAAGAAATTACATTATGTAAATAATCTATAGGGTTATTATCACTACCAATGAATATATAACTATCATACCTTCTATTATCCGTCTTCATTAGTTTCTGCAAACCCTCTTCTGCTGGTCATATAGCCAACAGAAGATGGTTTGCAGAAACCAATGAAGACGGATTACAAAAGGTATGATAAATTACATTATCTTATACATGTCTCTGAAATTTAAGATTTCCCAAACTTTTCACTAAAGGGGTTGCATTTACCTGAAAAAAAAAACCTCTGAAACAGTTTCAATATTCCAGATCCGTCTCAAAGGGAATTAAAGTTTACCAAATGTGCCTACAAGACAGGTATTGTATTCATAAATACTCCTGAGTAACCATAAATAACCTCCAAAACGTCCCTAAAAAAGTTATTTACAGTTTCCCTGTGATATATCTGAGAGAATTACAGTTTTATTATTGTAAATAGAGGGAATGTTTCTTTACGCAGGCTAGAATTTTTCCTAACTTACATCATTTGTATGAGTGTATAATGACTGCTAAGAACAATTCCAGATGTATTTTAGATTTATATATAGGGTGTCCCAAAATTAACCCAAGATTTGAATTAAAAAGAAAACACAATTTTTAGTCCTTTTATTTGTTGTTATTTTTTATTGAATAATAAAGTACATAAGATAGGGTTATTTATTGAATAACACATCCGGCAAATGTGTTTGCCACGCAGCCCGTGAAACAATTCAATTACTGCATGAGACATTTCCAGGTCGTGTACTCTCTCGCCTCGGAGATCAGAATCAGCCTCCTAGATCGTGTAATTTTACTTTTACACAATTAGATTTATTTTTATGGGGTTGTTTGTCATCACAGGTTTATTTCAACAAGCCCAAAACCACCTATAAATTAAAAGAGAAGATTCAACGCTGCAACAACAAAATACGCACTATGTACAAGCAAAGCCGTGGAGGCCATTTGCCCGATGTGTTATTCTATACATAACCCCATTCTATGTACTTTATGATTAAATAAAAAAATAACAATAAAAAGACTGTGTTTAATTTAATCTTTTTAATTCAAATCTTGCGTTAATTTTGGGACACCCTTTATGTGTGTGTGTGTCATCACTCCTCTCTAACGAAGAACGATTAGTCTCCTCGAAAATTTAGTACTCGTTTTTAATTTCTTTTTGTATGTTCACTACTCTCTTTCTTCCTGCTATATATATATATATATATACTTCCTGCGTGTGACGAACTTTTGTTACTATATAATGAATACACAGCACTTCATTCTATTCCATTTAACTTTTGTTTTCAAATTTATGATTAATAAAATATAGAATTATTGATAAAATTATTATCGATAATAATTTAGTAGTTAGTTAATATTTTTATTATTTAAGAAATTTAACTGCTGTAAATTGATAAGCGTTTGACAGTAAACTATAATTTCTTAACAGCCGCGTATATCGGAAACGATCACTAGAGAGCGCTCATTAGTTTTAATTGATCTACCATTTGTTCTGCTACATTTAATATTAATCGATGTCGATGTTCTTTTTATTCGTTACACTTATTATTTATGCTGGAATATTTCATTTTTGTGTTTTCTTTTATTACTATCCCAAAGAGAATCAGTTATGTTATTATTAAGTTAAATTATAATTTTTATTTTAGATGAAAAGAATAATATGTCCTTCAACTTATTTAAGCATTTAATTCATGAGCCTGCTCCGTATAGACAAAGAATAGTTACATATTTTACTGAAATACCCTTCCGAAATTAATCAGCATGAACCTACGTAGCAAACATTGTTTCCTTTTCTTTATAAAGAAGGTCATGTTAAACTTTATGTGTGAACACCGACATCGTGGTTGCACTAAATAACTACATAAATCTTCAGAATCGTTTAAAAAACTATTGTTTTGAGTTTCTATGTGATTAATTCAATATTTACCCTACAATTGTATTTTTTATTTATTTTAGGTTTCATTTAAACCCCTCTGCAATTCCAAACTATTTTTTCATTAACGAACGTGTTTCATCTGTCATGTACAGGCCATATATTCGGATCTGTTGCAAAAACACACTTCCCAAAGAGTTTTTTTGTAAATACTACTAACATCCTTTCAGATTATTTCAAATGTTATTACTTCGAATTTTATTGTAAAATAGAAATTATATTAATAACTTTTGCCGCAATTGCGTAAAACTACTTTTATTTAATTGCACTATAGATTTAAGTTTATCCTACTAATCAGCTTATTTTTATTGATGGACAAGTTTTGCGTATTTTCTTTTCTGAAGCTTAAACCAAAGTAAAAACTACCACAGATATAAACCTTCTAATAATGAATTTACAATAAAAAAAAAACACTACTCGGGGATGAGTGACGTCACTATGGAACTACCGTCTACAATGGCTGCTACTCGAGCCAATTACCTCTTTGGACTAAGTGCTATAGTACCTGAAGGTTTTAATACCTGAACTTGATAGGTTGTGTGTAATGAATGAAAGCAATGCACGAATATACTGAACTGAATACAAAACAGAGAAAAGAAGATATAAATAGATATATTTTTCACCACAAAATCCGTGAAGCATGAAAAACAAGTTAGATAGTGTGCGCAGTGAACTATGAGTTCTAATAATTACAATAAATCAGCAGTATATGATTTCTGAATAAAGTAAGTGGCTTTCAATGATAAATATTTACTAAATGTTAAACAATGATTAATGATTCACTAGTATAAAAAAGTTAAAATATATAATAAATGAAAAACTTTGATTAGACCATATTTGTCGTTTCTCAAAAGCAAAATAGGTGAATATCTGCTCTGTAGTAATCTCAGTTTTTTTTTTGTTTTTTTTTAATTTAAAAAGAGCATCTTAATTTTTTTTTAATTTTGGTTCTTAGAATTGTGAACTGTGACTTTTTGATTTTATAAATATATATAATTTTCAATGGACTATATGTTAGCTAGAAAATAATTTATTGGGGTTTAAACAAGGTTGATCAGAAAAATACAATTTTAAGGTAAATAATTTTTTTTTAATTGTATTTTTCATCAACCATGACCGAACCCCGACAAATTCTCTACTAATAAATATTCAAAAACTCCTCTTCTCCACGGTCAAAAATTCTTCATTTGAATTTCATATTTTTAGCTTTTTCTAAGTAGGATTTGTGGTGAATCAAAGTATTTTTTTAAAAGCCCCATCATAAATTACCAATATGAATAGGTTGATATACATTTGCATATTATCTAGAAGGAACTTCTACATATTTACATATATATCCGAAACTTCTCCCTCTATAGATCTCAGTTAATCTCAAATATGTCTCTGAATTATTTTGAGAATTATTTACACAGCCTTCAAACATGCTTTGAACGTGTTATTGGTTTGTCAAAACACATTATTGATCATACTCACGATATGTTTTGAAAAAACACAGATAAAGATTTAATATTATATTACACTATGTTTCTTATATATTAAGATATTGCAACTACTTAAGTTATTTATGGTTCATCGTTCAAAAAATTTCAGGTAAAAAAGGGCCAGTTTTTTAATTTAGAAAAATTATTGTTAATATTACACTATTAAACAATAAACTTCTTACCCTTCAAACATTTTCACCAGGACATTTACATATAATTACCTTAGAAGGAATTCAAGGGTAGATTTGTATCGAACTGAATAACGAGACTCACCAACCTCAAGGTTAGATTTAATAAAAAATTTTCTCTAAAAAAATATATTCTGACTGGCATTGCATTAATAAAAACAAAAATTTTGTTTTACAAATACAATACATTTTATATGTTCAAATATGCAAATTTGAAAATAATAAAAGTACTTATCTTCTAAGAAGAAAGTCCGCCTAGGACGGTAACTCCTGAGCTACATCGAAGCAGATTTTGTATGCTTCATGAAATACGAATATAAATAATAGTAAATAAACAAATTTAATTTAAAAGCCGGAGAAACCAATGAGCGTAAAAGTTATGGCCACTAACCATTGTTTTAGACTGGCTAAAAAAGTAAGTATATATGTGTATGTGTGTGTGTGTACGTATATATGTATCCTCCAAGATACATAAAATTATCCAACCAGTAGCAATCAAAAATTTATGGTTCAAAGTATTTATAAAATGAAGTTAAAAATAATTCAATGGATATTTAATCTGGAAAAAGATTCATTTTTCTCCATTTATTGTTTTTATTCTACAATATATGTCAGCTTTGAATTCATAAGCTCAAATTACTCTTTCATTTGTTTCCCATGGCGTTGGTCTACCTTGACTCCCTGCTTCTGAATCCCAATGACTCTATAATGTGTCGTAGAAATCAACAAATCTCTGCAATGGTCGCACAGAAGTTGACATGAGACAACATTTTACACGACTCGATCTTCAGTGTATTTAGATCTCTGGCCAACAAGCCAGATCCTGGAGACTAGTCCCCCTTACTTTCTCTCTTTGTCAATCAATAATTTATTCTCAAAAATAAATATGTATTTGACTGCTGTCATCATCGTTTATATTTTACAATGGACCACTACTTTCAATCCATATAAACCTTGCACTACTCTTTATTTCTCTTTCCTCCAATCAGGTCTCGGAACGGCCCTTGAATCCGGAGGGTCAGCGGACAATGACCCAATGACGTGTGATTGAAGCCTTGTCCACATCGATCTTTTAGCCTACCGCGACACATACAGTCACACTGAGCAGGTGATATAAGTTCTGATGACTAATTCTTCACCACAGTACACCTCCCCCCCCCGCCCTAAGCTAGGTGGCTTATCAAGAGTTTGCTCTTCAATAAGAAGTGCTATAGTTAAAGTTTAATCATTGCTTACCAGCAGTTTTTCTACAAATAAATAAATTAGATAATGCTGGCACTATGACGTAAATATTGGTAAAATATTGTAAGCATATATATATATATATATATAGCCGTCTTTGGGGGATCGTGACCTTCGCGGCAGGCGCCTGAATGCTGCTTGCCGAGGACCTATGGAAGCTTAGTCCATTTCAGAGATAGCTTCTATAACACAACCCTACCGTAGTGTATCGTACGGTACAGTGCAGATTTTATGTGGAGTCCCACTGATAGATCTCACGCTGGCTACTGTCGCGGAGAAATATCGGGATCTGCGCTGTTACTTTCCAGGCCGAATTGCGGAGGCAGCGCGGAGACCATGCACAAGATCGTTACTGTGGTAGTGACGGAAGAATGAAACACCAGGTGAACGGCGTCTTCAAAGGGTGAGACAATCAGGAAGTTCTATCCCACGGCTTATAACAGGTTAGAAGCAGAGTGGGTGTCTTCAGATCACCAGATAACTCAAATGCTTACAGGACACGGCTGTTTTTGTTTGAACCTCTAATATTTCAATAGGCCTGAATTACCGACTTCTTATGTGGAGAGGCTGACAAATATGTTTTCTATATAATCTTGGAATGCGAAATGTATGCGGGAAGTCGTAATAAGCTGATAAGGACCGTAGGAGACTATGCGCTTTTTCTCAACTTATTAGTAAGATAGAGCATCAACTATGAAGCCTTCAGGAAATTTTTAGATGACTGGAAGAAGATAATAGGAGGTTATTGAAGCCCTGCATTGGATTCAGCCAATGAGCGGGAGAGTAAGGGCGAAGTGCCCCACAAACCGCTTAAAAAGGTATAATAAAATTATTCACAACATTAAGCTTCCCCAACACTTTCGATGGCAATACCCCTTCAGGGTAGCCTCAAAANTCTCTCTCTCTCTCTCTCTCTCACTCTCTCTCTCTCTCACTCTCTCTCACGACGTCAGAAATAAAATATATTTAATTAAGCTTCTGCTTACCTAAACCAATCAGATTCTCAAATTTTTTTATTACTGCAAATAAATAAAAATTTGTAATTAATAGATACAGCAGTTAAATTAACACCGTGATTCGAGAGCTAAATAAAGTTTTATTAGATTTATAGTGGACATATTAGGGGGTGTTTATAGGGCGTAATAACCTAGAAGTTGATTGCCCTTCAATCTACTACTACTACAAAACTAAAGTTTTATTCCGAAAATGTAGAATTGAACAAGAAGGTTATACAACTAAAAAATATGTTTTAATTTCTCGCAAAGCCAAATAAAATTAAATCACGTGATATTACACTTCAGATTCGAGCTGTTCAGTCGGTCTGCTCGTGTCTTCCCGGCACTGCCGACTATCTACACCAGGTAGGAATGCTTCTTCGACTTCTTCAGTATCTTCCCCCGCCTATCAGGCCTCTACCACTAAGACTTAGGAACCCCACTTCTGGTCTGCACTTTTCCTCGAATGCGTAAATCTCCAGAAAAAAAACCAGTTAAATTAATTTAAAACAACGAATGAATATTCCTTCTTTGTCGCCACTGTACCAATAACATAGTGATACAAGAGCAAAATTAAAGTATTTTCCAAATGTGTAGAATTGAACAAGAAGGATATTTAACTAAAAATATATTTCATTTTAACACAGTATCAAATCTAATGATATCACATGATAATATAGTTTGTATATATGAGACTCTAAAATTTATTTTTACCTTGATGATTAGATTAGTTGTCTCTTTGGTTTAAAAAGACAAATTAACTCAATAAACAACATATTTATCAGTTTGTAGGTTAATTTATAAACAAAGAGAACTTTATATTCTTTACTTTACTGTTAAAAATGTCTCTTTTATGATATTTTTTTGATGAATTACTCAAAAATACTTGGATGCTGAAGAGTCAACCACAGAAGCTAAAACTATCATGTAACATTTATTACAAAACAATTGTATTGTTCGAATTCATACATGTTTTATTATTGTTTTGTTTAAAGAGATACATTTGAAAAGTTATTTTTACGTTGTCACATGATATATATATGTTTAAATTGTTTTAAACTCACATGATTGTTTTAAGAGAGTTATAGTTTCTGAGGACTGCTCTTAACTAGCCTAAAGTGCTTAAAAATTTCATCAAATATATATTTCTTGAGAAACTCTGAAATTTTCTTTCTTTACATACATAGTAGCGTGAAGTCTCCACTACTACTAAGACAGATTGAATCATATGAAAATATCTCGCTAAGCAGTGTTTATTAAAGGAAGTTGAAACTTTGAGTGAGTATAAGTATAAAAACACATAACTAAATATATATATACATATANAATACATAACTAAATATATATATATATATATATATAATGAAACACTCGCGGCTACTACACACGGCGGATAATTTAGAACAGGTGGGAGAAAGAGTATGGTGAAGAAACAACACTCACTTCACTGCACTCTTTCCCCCACTTGTTCGTATTTATTATATATAATACATACATATACTTATACTCACACGCACACACACACACACACACACACAAATAGATAGTTACAGAGTAAAGATTTAGCTCGGAACAAATCGCATAATGGATCCCAAGACTTGTATGACGTGTGGGAAATGAGAATACGTACCGCGCTCCTTGGACCACTGGATCTGTTTCTGGCGGAGGAGGGAGAGCCTGGAGACCATGCCTGTAGCCCGGTCAGGCCCCTTCTGGGAGCGCTGCCCCCGTATCCAAGCCGGTCGTCAACAACAGACCTATCGAACTCGCGGACTCTGCGGCTTCTGCGTGTGTGAGGAGTGGCCACCTGATTTTTCGGGGACTCGCGTGATCGCTCAGTCACATTCGCCTTGGCTCTGTTCTAGAGGAGGGAACATGCAGGCTTAGAAATCTCTTTTGACGTTTTCGTTAATTCCTCATCAATACTATATACCAAAAATAAAGAAGTTCAAAATGTGATTTTTTTTTTTTTTAACATGTCTGTGTGTTCATCCTCTAACAATATTGTTTAATGTTTTAAAATAAACATAGCAAATTTAAATATTTTTTTTTCAAAACTCATATTAAGGAAGATATTTATTGATATAGCTAAGAAGAGAGATTATTCAGTTCGTCCTTTCCAGAGGGTTTTTTATTATTTTTGTTTTAATGTTAGCCTCCCTTTCAACCACTTAGTTAAGAAGCGAGTGACTATCTACAGGTTACCACCTCGTTCTAAACACCCATATCCCAGGAAGAGCTTTAATTTACAAATAAAAGACTGTCCTCGGCGGGATTCGAACCCACAGTGTCAGTATTACGAGTCTCGAACGGATCCCCCGAGCTACCTTGGCGCGCGCAGAAGAGGGTTAAGTGCCAGCTTTAGTAAAATTCCTCTTTTTCTCAATTATCCTTTTCATAGAGTCAATGCCAAATTAATCAGTAAGTCTTGTTTAAGTAAAGGACTTACTGATTTAAGTCCATTGTTAATCAAGCGCGGTAAACCTGCCAGTTTACCCTTTTTCTCTTTCTTGATCGACGTTTTAAATCTATGACATGTACAAACAAACCATTAAAAATAAGAGTACTTAGATCATCTCTAGAACGGAGGAAGCAATGAGTGTTAAATAGAAGGCCACTAAATCCTATCACTTAATAACATATGTTTGTAATGTACAAAAATAAGCACTTAATCATAAACTCATAACTATATTTATAAAATAGGATGTGTGTATGTATGTAATTTAAAACTACTGGGCTGATTTTGATGAAATTTTCAGGGAATCCTCAGAATATTCAGGCGGGTGATAGTGTGAAGTCTGATTTTTGATTTTCGGTCTGCGGGCGGTAGGGCGTGGCAAAATCAAACTATGATTTCCAATTTGCCTTAAATACATGTGTTTCTTTTTTTATTGAGCCCATATTTACACCATATGTAAATTGTTCTGTGAAAAAAACTTTGTGACATGTATTCTTTGAATTTTTATTTGAAGGCCGTAAATTTCGTTAAAATCTCTATTTAAATCGTGTGATAATACAACACTAATGTTTGCTTAGGAATTTTAGCAACGCCCTAAAAAAAAAAAAAAAAATTAAGGCAAAACGAAGTTTTCCGAGTCCACTAGTAGTTTATACTTAGGCAATTGTATTTTTACACAAACACACACACGCGCGAGCGCGCACACACACTTTCGTACGTACACATATTTTGATATTTCTGTGTATACAACTATACTAGAAGAATCTAGTTATTATATTTTATTATAAATACATATTTCTTTTGTGAGTTCTATCAATGCATCTACAGTTTTTTTTTTCTTTTACTTGTTTTTTTTTTTTACTCATTTACAGACTCATAAATTAATTACCTAAAAGTTTCATAATAAACATAACAAATTTAAAAATTTTCAAATTTCAAAAAGATCATCTTAAGGAAGATATTTATTAATGTATCTACTTATTTGGTCGTTACCTTGTGTAAGTAAGTTAACTTTTTGTAATTGCTCACAATGTTCTTCGATGGCTGTGAGTGGCATTGACATGAGGGAGATAATGGCAACTACGAATTTCAATGTATCTAAGAAGACAGATTACCCAGTTCGTCCTTTCCAGAGGTTTTAGTGCCAGCTTTAGTAAGCTGGTCAGGAAGAACGAGAGGGAGCGCTCAGCCATCCAAGTTACATTTATAAATATCTTTCTTAACAAACGTTTTTCATTNATATATATATAGCTTACAAAATTTCATTTTGCACATATTATGTTCTATATACTTTAATATGTGGAAAATGCACATTTTCAATTCTATTGGAATTACAAAGAAGATATTACGATTATAAACTTCTATCTACCTCAAAATCCCTCCTTATTCAATTTGAGTCAATTTTAAAAATCGAATTTCACTTTTTCAAAATTAAATTATTCGAGGGTATCCAATGAAAACATTTATATCGAATTTGACTTGTATATAAAAAAATGAAAACCTAGCATCCAATTTATATTCTTTAATATGCATATTTTGCAAAAATATTATATAATGAAATTTTTAATCTTCCATTTTATACATAATACGTCCATAAGGTTTTTCTTATCTCTGATAGCAATTGAGATATTGGCAGACATTCAATTTGGTTCTGTTATTGAATATTGATAAGACCATGGTACTGGTTACAGGTTTAGCTTACAGACTCAATGTTGATAAGACTATGGTACTGGTTACAGGTTTAGCTCGCAGACTCAATTTTGATGAGACCATGGTACTGGTTATAAGTTTAGCTGGCAGACTCGATGTTGATAAGACCATGGTACTGGTTACAGGTTTAGCACACAGACTCAATGTTGATAAGACTATGGTACTGTTACAGGTTTATCACACAGACTCAATGTTGATAAGATCATTGTACTGGTTACAGGTTTAGCTCTCAGACTCATTACCCTCGTTGATCTTTCTTCCTAGTAGATTCCACTCCTGTCCAGTTTGGTCCTATTCCCAAGAAGCTTGACCTTGTCTTTGACCAAACTCTATCCTCCTTCATCGCCCAACGTTCTATTTCCACTCTTAAACATTTGAGTCCCCTCCTCCCTTCGATCCGTCAGCTTATGGTCCCCTGTCCTTGTTCACTTTGACCATGCCTCTTTGGAGTATCTTGGGGGAGTCTCTGGAAAGCTTGGTGATGGTCTTAGGAGGTTTACGTACTGTTTTCTTAGACATTGCTAGAGATGCCCGTATTTAGCAGAGGTATGCTGGTTTGTGGTGGTTCTCTTCCCTTCCTTACTGGCTGAGGATTAATCACACAAACATCTGTTATGTGTACCTTATAACTAAAGAACCGTAACCTAGATATAAAGGCCTCCTATGACTGTGCCCTCTTACGATACAACACATTATAGAAGAGTGCTCGAGAGTTCAAAGAAATCTATACTAGTAATCTCTCGTAATGCATCAGATATATTAATAGACTCTACGTAAGCTGTAGATGCGATGTAGGTAAAAATTACCTATATTTTTTTTTTATGAAAAACGTTTGTTAAGGAAGAGATTTACAAATGTAACTTCGTTGGCTGAGCAGTGCCTTTCATCCTTCCTAAAAATAAATCTTAAAAAAAACCTTAGTAAAGCTTGCACTAAACCCTCTGGAAAAGACGAACTGGGTATTCTTATATTTTTACTTTTCAAAATATTCCTAAATGCTGAATTTGTTTTGTAAACTTTACAGAGTGAGAGCCACCCAATCTTCGAAATTAAATTTTGAATTAAATTCCTTAAACACAAAGGAATATATTACGATTTTCAATTTGGTCCCTTTTCTAATTCACCTCTACTTCCTACCTCTCGAACTAAGTAACCATTTATAATAATTACAATCTCTAAACCTTAAATTGATAACTTAATTAAATAGGGAAGTCAGGAGCCTATACTTACCCTTATTTGATTACATATACTAAAAGAGTTTAAATTTCGTGAATAATTTTTTTTTAATGCATATTAAACAGTTTGCGTGAGAAAATAAGAATTTTTAAAAAAAGTCAAAAGGCCTGGGTACATCTACATGTTGACATAAAATTTTATGCTACACTAATAAAATTACAGTTCTTACTGCATATTTTTAACGATACTGTTTGCATTTATGTACTAATATCTACGCTTATGTCTTACTGGTTAATTCTTATCTCATATAGTTGTTGCGACTCCCATCATATCTTTTTTATTTGCAATCATTAGTATCAATTATTTGTAGAATTATTTAATTCTACAAATACAGTATCTAAAATTTATTATAAAATACAAACACTTACTTCTAGTTAACAATCATTTACTTCTGCCATTATATCTATTACACAATTAAAGATAGCAACTATTACTTAAAGATACTTTAAAATTATAAACAATTAAGTCCTAATCATTGAAGCACTGAGAATTATCACAATAATATAATTATCATTGAACTGTAATAATTATTTTATCACTTAACGGAAAAACATACCGACGTTCCAGAACAATGCCTTATACCTGCGAGGGTCCATGCCAACCCTGACTGGTCCAGGACCTTATCTGTCGGGTCTAGACTCTTTTCTACGCGTTTGTAACAATTACATTCAAGAAAAAATATTATACATTATTAAATTATTTTAACGGTATATGCAAGACATTATACGTAATAAGTGAAACTGATAACATGATTATTGTATATAAAAATAAAATTGAAAACAAATATAATACAATTGCAGATAGGATAACTTCAAATAATGAATTTAAACAATAATAAAAGGTGTTTACGTAGGCTTCGACGGTCGTCAGATGTATTTACCGTTTCTTCTTCCGGGTTGGATGGTGTTAAGTTATTGATATTTGCCGAGCTTTCGCACATCATGTGATGGCTTCGTCAGGGCTGAAAAGAGAATGAGAGTTTCTTATTTGCCGAGCTTTCGCACATCATGTGATGGCTTCGTCAGGGCTGAAAAGAGAATGAGAGTTGTAAAAGAGAGATTTAAAAATCCAGGTGGTGTATAAAACATGGTAATTATATACCACCTGGATTTTTAAATCTCTCTTTTACAACTCTCATTCTCTTTTCAGCCCTGACGAAGCCATCACATGATGTGCGAAAGCTCGGCAAATATCAACAACTTAACACAGTCCAACCCGGAAGAAGAAACGGTAAATAAATAATAAAAGGTTTTTAAAAGCCTAAAATATAAATGACTATTTTTTAAACATAGTTTTTTTTTAATTTAGTTGTGTTTATTATTATTTTTAAAATAAAGAAACCAAATTTGGTATTTCAACTTCATTCCAACCAACACAAATCGTAGAATGAGTACCTTTAATCAAGTAGGGGAAGAGTTAAAGTAAGACTAAATTGAAAATCGATAATATCTTCCTTTAAGATTATAACTAGAATGGCGGAGATGACCTCCCCCCCCCCAGTTCTACAATGGCTAGAAAATGCCTTCCTTTTTCCTAGTGAGATAATTTTCGAAAATGAATATTTCCATTTTGATGTTGATGGAGCAAATAGATTTTCTACGGGTAAACATTAGAGGAAAGTTAGCAGTATGATGGCGTCAGATGATTCTCAATAAAGACCGACGATTTAAAATTGCTACTTTGAAGTGGGGGGGTGGGAAGACGAAATATGCCGACTAGGCAGTCTCTTTGAAGGGGCACATTGACCTGAAGACGACAGAGGGGATGTGGAACACGCGATCAGCAGCACTTCCGTCGGGGAGAGGTCGTCGACCTACAGCCGATCTGACGGCCAGGGACGAAAGGCCTATCAGAAACATGTTCGAAGCGAGTATTTACCCCGCTCTTATCTGATTCCTCTTTGGCCGAGCTAATGGTCACCTTCTGCACGAATCGTATTGTATTAGTATCGATCAGGGTCGGCTCTCATATCCCCTGTGACCTTCGCCTAGCGAAGATTTTGTCGAAGAAGAATAGAAATAGCATAACTATCAGACTTCATAACTATCAAACTTCTATTGGGTATTCTTATTTACACATGACCAAGACAATAATAATTAAAAAAAGGCCAATAAGGGTGGCGTAATCTAAGCGAATTCCTCAGTTTTGCATTTGTACACTTTGTAATGAAACCAAAACACAATTTTTTTTTTCCATAACAGGCTATAATGAATATATATGATTTGTTGTAATTCTCCGCACTAACAGAATAAGTCTTTTATCGTTAAATGAATCTGAGTTGAGTTTCATTATACTAAGCTGAAGAGTATGCCCTCAACAGCGGAAAGACATTTTATACTCCCTCTTGAAATTTCAGGTTATCCCAGTCAATAATGAATCGTCTTTCCACTTTATATCTAAAAACGTCATGAAAAATTAATAATTTCGTTTAAACAATTAATGCGAGGGATTTTTTTTTTTCCGGAGGGGATGGAAAGTTTCTTCCTATATTTATTTATTTATTACTTTCTGTTAAATTAAAACATTTTGTAATTTAATCACCACAATGAATTTTTAAAAAAAATTAACTTCAATGTCAATCACATGAGAAGAGAAGGTGACCATGGACACCACTCTCAAATTATTAACAAATTATGTCCCCAGGAGGTCACGGGGCCATCTTCGTTTGAGTCGACGGGGAGGGTTGGAGTTGGAAGACATGGTCTGTGCTAGTGGATTAGGATGGTATGGAAGTTTAAGGATGCCTCTAACTCCAACGA
>KZ807673.1:276133-290828 GCA_000696205.2 Oncopeltus fasciatus | reverse complement strand
GGTCAATGCTCTTCTGTTGGCCATCACAACGTTCTTACTAAACTCACAAGTAAAAACTAAAGTCTCTTAAATGTTAGAAAATCTTCAATAAGATGAATCTTTGCTAACAACTAACCATTTACTGATAGGAAGAAAGAAAAGAAGTGGATTAACAGACCCTTTTCTCCATAAACGGGTGGGAATATAAACAGGTACAGGATTAACTGGATAAGATACAACACAAAGTCCAGTCTGGGGCAATGGAACTTCTATTTTTATCTCTTATGTAATAATAACATAAATATTTGTAAGTGATCCTTTAATTTTGTCTGGCAGTGTAGTTAAAACATAAAATAGTGTGAATAGTAAAAAATAGATTATTTAAAAAAAAGACAAGAAAAATATAGGTTTAAAAATACTATCAGGATGCTAAGATAATTAATCTTAATAAAAACATAGATAAAAAGATACTAAGTTAAATAAAATCAATTATTTTTTTAAATAAAAAGAGAAGTAGACATGATGCTGAAATAGAAATTCTAAACAAATATTAAAACCAGAAAAGACACATTTAAATTCATAGCCCTATCTCTTCTTAAGAAAAAATAAAAAATATTGCAAAATATTCAACAATATTTCATTTTATAGCAAATTACCAAAATCCACTTAAAATTGAATGTCCCTGAGGGTGTTATTAGAGCAAATAGTATAGAAAATTTTGTGTGCTATAATGTTTTTCGGACCACTAATAATAATTAGATATTAACATTTATTCAATGTGGTCCCCCTGTATACCACTCCTGCCCATTATAAGTTTTCAAGCAAAACAAATCAATTTAACAAATTACCAAACAAAGCCCAAATATTGAATTTAATTTATACATTTTAAATTAGAAAATTTTATTTTACACTTATTAGATTTTACTAAATTTTTTTCTTAGCATTAATAATAATTAATATGATATTAAGATTTTAAATGTAATTCTTTCATTAAACCAAACCACCCATCCCACAGAATTGCTTTGGCCCTCATAGTGGAAGGATCCACTAGAGCTCGAGGATTAGAAGTGCTTCAGGTCCCTCTGGCAGGAAGTACCATATTCATTCTCATTAATCATCATTAAATTATTAGCTATAATCAATCTATTTACTTAGGACCCGCTTTTTAAATTTTTAATCTAAATAATTTGAAGAATTATTTTTTCAGTTTTAATTGAAATCAATGAATTAAATGACATAAAAAAAGTTGGTCAATATTATACTCTAATTATTAGCAGACCTTGATTGCCTCGACTGGAACCCTAATTTTTTCTCTCCTTTGATCGATCAAAAGGTAGATCTTTGAGAAAAAATTATATTTTTTTCCATTCTCAATACCCATGCTCCTTTGAAAACATGAGACGTTTTCCTATGCTCCCAACCCTGTCCAAGTGGAACATCCTCAGGAGCATTTCCTTGTGCAAACTCTCTCCAATATTCCTCATTTTCCTGGGTCTCCCAATTACTTTAACTCTCATTTTACTTCCTCCTCTCTGTCTCAGAGTTCTCCTTTTTCTATTTCCTAACCAAGCCACTCTGATTTTAACCCAAACAATTTATTTTTCTCCTACATTACTCAAGAAGATCTTTTAGCAGCGATTTCAAAAATAAAACAAATGCATTTTGCTGCGATCGCATTCCAGAAAAACTCCTCAAGGCCACACTTCCCAGGATCTTTCCTACTCTCCTGCACATGTACAACTTTTGCATCCAGAACTCAGTCTTTCCTTATTCCTAGAAGCAATAGTTAAATCTCTAAACAAAATTCCTAATCCCTCTTCCTTCAATGATTTCCATCCCATAGCTATTCAACCTACACTTGCAAAATCCTTAGAAAAAAAAAATTTTTTTCAGGTGATTACAGGAATATTGATCACTTCAGAGATGAAAGAGATATAGTCTTTCCTGATTCAAATCATTTTTTTATTATTTTTTATTAGATGATTTTAGTTGGGGTTCGGTCAAGGTAAATCCAAAAAAAAAAAAAAATACAAATTTAACAAAAGTGTATTTTTTTAAAAAAAGGTTATCTACCGTTTCTGCTTACATTGTAAGCCATCTTCAAGGCTGCCTATCATGAAGACGAGAGAGGACATCCGGACAGGATAAGGGAATGAAATTAGGGACACTAAGTTCACATTTCCTCTTCTGTCTTTATGATAGGCAGCCTTGAAGATGGCTTACAATGTAAGTCGAAACATTGGTAGATAATCTTTTTAAAAATATACACTTTTGTTAAATTTGTATTTTTTTTTCGATCTACCTTGACCGAACCCAACTAAAATCATCTAATAATAATATCTACAGTCAAAAAACTTTCCATTTGAACATAATTTTTTTTTCTGACCGGTTTCAAGGTCAATACACCATCTTCAGGCTCTACAGAGTGTCACAAAATATGGTTCTCCCCTCAATATTCTAATTAATAGTCGGAGAACCATATTTTGTTACACTCTGTAGAGCTTGAAAATGGTGTATTGACCCCGAAACCTGACGCAAATAAAAAAAATTATTTGAAACAGGAAAGACTTTATCTCTTTCATCCATAAACCCTTAGTAAAGTTGATACTGAAACAAATGTCCTCATTCCTGGAAAATTCAAAGCCCAGACCACTCTCCTATAAATAACCTCTGACATCCAAGCTGCAATTGATCAAAGAATAAGTCTCTTCTTGCTGGAAGAGGCAATACTGTCAAGATTTGGGCTTTGGTCTTCTAGAGTCAAGGTTGAGATAGATATCTATCATACTAACATCTCCATATGTTTTATTGTTACAAAGTCATTACATTTGCTTGCTTCTAGATGTTAACAACTTTCTTATTTAACAAACTATTTATCAACTATGATATTATGAGATGAATTCACTTTGTTTATGTAGCTCCTGCATGAGAATTTTGTCTCAGATGACCTTCCCTTCTCCTTTCATTCTATCAATCAAACTGGTTTATAAAACATAACATAGGTTAAAATTTTAATGCTACGAACCTAGTTAAATATATTTATATGAAAGTGATTGCAGCTGGAATTAAAGAAAAGGTTTTAATCAAGTAGTGCATTTAAATTTATAACAACTGCCGATTTATCTCTTTCTAAACAATTACTTTTTTCAATTTTCAACTAAATATGCCTACTAATAAGATTTTTTGACATTCATATTCATTCTAGTCTTATTATTAGAACAATAAATGAAAAACATATTTTTATTTTCATATTTTTAGTCTACTCTTTTTCCTAGCCAGAAATGTTTAAATTACTCACCAGAGTCAGAAGATTCTTCTATGTCCACATAAATATGTTCAACTTCTTCTTCAACAATACCATCTGAATGACAATCATCTACAGCATCTATGAAAATAAATACATTAATTGACATACTAATAAAAAGTGCAAGCTTTTTAAAAACTACCAGTTTGCTATTGTATAAACCTTTTATACATGATTTAAGATATATTTGTAGATTTCCCAGGAAAGAAAAAATAAAAGGCATACATTCCCGCAAAATTGAGACATTTTGAGATAGGCTTGACTAACAGGAGTCTAATACAGTAACCTATCCAATAAGAGAAAAAATAATTTATTATTCCAAGAGCTGACAGAAAAAATGCATCAGCCATATATAACAATTAAACCCCATCGCAATTCTAAGGGAACTAATGAAAAATTACTATAGTTAATTTTAAACCTATCATGTAAAATAAGCATATTAGTATGCAAGTAAAATAAGCAGATTAGCACTCATTCATCAAAACTATTAGTATTGAAATACAGAAGTTATATATTATATAATTTATTCTATAAATAATATATATTATTTTAAATAAATTGTAAGACAGAAAGAAAACATAAATAAGGGAAAATTATTTTATTAGCATTGCAAATTATACTGAAGCAAAAAAAAATTATTTACATTTTAAAAGCACACACACACGCACGCACGATCACTCGCACGCACGCACGTGTCCGAAAGCGCTCGCCAACAGAAGATGGTTTGCAGAAACCAATGAAGACGGATAATAGAAGGTATGATAGTTCTATATTCATTGGTAGCCATAATAACCCTTTAGATTACTTACACAACTAAACTAATATTTATAGATTATAAATTTTTGAAAATTTTATTTTGCATCTATTATGCTCTATAAACTTCTTTGTGTACTTAAATAGTAATTAAGATATATCAATTATAAATTTTGGTTTTCCTCTAACACTCCTCTCCTCTTTCCGTCTTATCTGATTTCAACCTAAAATTAATTCATTCACCAGTTTGCATAGAAAAGTTTGAATATTGAATTTGGTTTCAATATCTTTAAAATAAGAGGGCAGGCCCAACACATTCTTAAATATCTTCCTTAATTTTTAAATTTGTTTAATGTTATAGAATAAAATTANTAATTAATAATAATAAATAAATAATAAAAGTTGTGTTATAGAAAAAATGTGATTAGCTTGTTATGTGAATAGCTTAATTTTCTTGGCTTGGGCATTAAGAAAAGTCAAATAAAAATGCTTGTAAATTATACATTTTAGTCTACTGCAAAATCCCTCATTTCGTGGATTATCCCTCCTTACAATTGATTGTTTTTTTTACAGAATATTTTATAAATAAAACAACCAACTAACCTCTTTGAGCTTCATCTTCATTTCTTTCATTCTCCAAATGACAACTAGGCACCGAATAGATAGAAGATGCATCTTCTTCACCTAAAAAAATACTTTCTTGTAATAAATCTCTTTTTAATTTGTATTTCCATTAAAATGACAAACAAGAAATACAAAAGTACAGATAACATGGCCAATGTCAGAGAACCAGTGGCATCATACAAAACTTAACACACAATTTTAATTATTTTCCAAACCTTTCTAGACTTAGGTTACTTCAGTAGGTTCACTTCAGATACCCCAGTTATTTCATTACTGTATTTTGCAGTGAAAAATTGGTCACTACTTTTAAGATTTTAACTTTTCTTATACTTGGTTTTTTGTTGAAATGTTTCCAAATTAATTAATTTTTAATTATTTATTTTTACACAAGTGATTTTTGTATACATTTCCATGAGGTCTTAGTACAAGGACCTGGATATCTATACATATCTAATATATGGAAAAGGAGCAACTTTTTAAGAGAAAGAAACTTGTAAGAAATGTCAGCCAACCACGTTTACCCGAGTAATTAAGAACAGAAAGCCACATCAACTGCTTGTTTGTTTCTGACAAAAAGTTTTGAAGCACATACCAAAACAAATTGCCAAGAAATACTAAGATAAATTTAACCTTGCCCAATAACAACACAATAGGGATTATAGACAATCTAGATTGAACTCATTCAAAAATTCCTCAGCTTTTTTCTAACCCTCATATCTATAATGTTTTGGAACCTTTTTTTTTTTTTTTCTTTGTTAGCCTCCCTTGCAACCACTTAGGGTCATTGGAGGGAGGGGCTATCTACAGCTTGCCACCCCATTTTAAACACCCATGGCTCAGGACAAGCTTCTATTTATAAATAAAAGATTGACCTGGGCGGGATTTGAACCTGCGGCGTTAGGATTGCGAGACCCATACGGATCCCTTGAGCTAGCCTGGCGCCCCTATTTTGGAACCTTTGAATTCAGATATGAAGAAAAAAGTTTCCAACATTTTTTCAAGGTAAAAATTCTTAAATCCTTCTTTTAATTGACATTAAAAATGCTCATTCAACATTGATATTTTTTATAGAAAAACAAATTTCTTGGTCAAGATTGAGGAGTGAAGAAAAAAAAAAACTACACAGTGTTCTGTCTGTCAAGGAGTTAAGCATCATTATCTTACTTGTGACAAATGTGGCATTAAACATGCAAAATTAAACAGTAAGACACTTCTAATTAATTAAGTCCTAGAAGATTAAAGGGTAATGAATGAATTGTAATAATGATCATACCACAAATTATGAGGGGACAAAACCTCGAAGAACAACAATAAGGTATTTTTAATTATCCTTATTAGTTTTTTAATTATATCCTTTTATCCTTATTTTAAAAAATATTAATAAACTGGCATTTAAAAAAAAAGTTATGGCAATATATATATATATGCGCACACAAGAAGTAAAAATCACAAGGAGTAAAATTTTTGGGATCCTTCGCCCTTTGTTGGTGAGGAGTGAAGAGAGATTGTCTCTATGTATAAAGAAGGGGTGGTTTTTACACATCTATAGTCATTTTTAGTCATTATTAGTTCATCGATACATTTGTTTTCATAATAAAGGAAACCCTTTAATATGATCCACTCGTCTTCTAATTTTAGGCTTAATGCATTTTTTTTTACAATGACATGATCTATTTATATGTTTTTAATATAAGAATGTTTTGTTTATTTTTTCAAATTTTAAATTTATTTTTAAAAAACTAGAAAAGTAAGTGATTATTATATTTTATACGTCAATATAATTTAATTAAAAACTATTTTTCTTCATTTTCATGGGTACCATCTGTGTGACAAATTTAATTTTGAGATTGTGGGGTAAAAAAAAAATTATATAGCATGGAATGACTCATAAACATATGAGAGGACAAAATTTCATGAAATCTGAAAGAATATTAGATGTTATAACTGCCAAAATAGAAGGGGTTAGAGGTTTTGCTACTGCAAATTATATATTTGTTTTTAGCCATGAACCAAAACCAAATAAGCCAAACACCTTAAAACAACTAAGATAAACTAAGCCAATACAAGTCTAATAGATCTGATTAAAATTTATAGTCAATTTTTTATGCTAACCTCCACCAAGTAAATTTTTCCCTCACAAATGTACAGAATAGCAATAAGAAAATTAAATATCTAAACAAGTATTATAAGCTTTTCGCAAATTTTTTAAGACAAAAGGTAATACAAAATCATAGAAGTTATTTTTCTAAAATTATTAGTCAAAGTAATTCTTAAAATAACACTTAAAGTAAATAAAAAATCTTTAAATAAGAATAACACTTATTATTTTTTAAGCAAAAAATTAGTTACCAAATTCATAGATCATTGTTTTTTATTAATATTTTCAAAAAATTGTCTACTAAAAAAGAGTAAAAAGTTTGTTTTAAAGATATTCATGGTGTAATTAAAAAAAAAAATTATAATTAAAAACCAATTGAGACCAAGAGCATAAAATAAAAGAGGAATACTTCTTAAATAAAGTAACATTGACTGTAAACTAATATAGACCCCACCAACATTTTTTTTTTAAGACAACTAGTAACACTAGTAAGTGACATCAATATTTTTAAAAAAATTCTTAATTTCATTACAAAATTTCATAAAATCATGTCATTTACAACATAATAAATATATTATGAGAAAACATGACTCCATTCAAATATAATTAGCTAATATAATTAACAAAATAATACATTAATATAACACAAACAATTGACCTATTTACATTAATATACCTCTTACATACTTTTACTTTAACTAATTAAACCTAAACAGTTAAAATTTCTAAAAACTATGACAACAAGGATATTGTTAGAATGTCAACTAACTGTTTCTTTAATTTGACAATACATTAATAGATCCTTTACTGCATTTCCTTTAATAAAATTATTGTTTTATAATAAAGGGTTGTATCAAATTGACAAGTCCTTACTTCTCACATATATATACCTTAAAATTCTTTATTAGGATGGGGTGGTAGGACTAAGCTGTACAATAAGGAATTTTGTGCGAAGTAAGGACTCATCAAAATCTGATATGATTATAATTGAAACTTCACCCCTGTACAAAGAAGAATTCATTTTTTTATCCTTTGAACCTTAATTTGAACAGGATTTACAGCTTTTATAATATTTGGCCTAATAAAGAATAATCACAATTCCCCAATCACATATTACTTTTTATTTATCAAACTTTCAACTGCCTCTTCAGAAAGTGGCACAAACTCAACTTTCATGCTACTAAGAGTTAATATTTCTTTCAATGTCCTAATCATCATCTTTACTATTACTTAAATAAATTTTTTATTTATATATACTTTCTTACTACAAAAAAAAAAAAAAAAAAAAAAAAAAAAACCTTTCATATCAGAGCTTTTGTTCTAGAAACGATAACAATATATCCTATTTTCTAAAACTTAATATAAGCATTCTTTATATCACAAAGAATATTATTCCTAATTAAATCATTACTTCCTTATCAATAAGCATCTAAAACTCAATAACATGCATGGCTGAACAGATTTTCTTGGAAACTTTTAACTCACTGCATAGACTAAACACACTATTATAACTCATTAAATGATCTGATCCATCAGAATTCATATATAAGCTAATTTTAGTAGCACTATATACTATTGCTAACCTGAGCACTTGAACTATTAGTGAAGAATGAACCCTATGATCTAGTTGGTTTCTTTGCCTAGATTTTTTTTCTGTAAAGTTCTGGAAATGAATTGCTAGCACCAATTGTTTATAAGTCCTCTCTTTCGATAGTTGTAGCACTTGTCAGTGAATGTACTCCTCCAAAAATATTAGGGATTGGCAAATATTCTTATCATTTGGCTGCCTGTTGCCTTGGAACATTTTGCATAGATTTACATGGGAAACCATTCATTGCCCTTCTTTAATAATATATCATGCTTTACTAGGAATAAACAGTTCACAAATCATTGAAACATATAAATCCAATTGCATAGCACTGCAAGCCACTGTAGAAAGTGTATTTAATAAACACAATTTTCAAGAAACTCAACACTTTAACATGACAAATGGCTGGGCCCATTACTGCATTAAAATATTAATTGTAGATTATTGAAAACATAACTCAAAATATATATGAACACAGATAATATTTAATTAATTTGTACATCCAAACTAATATTTTATTTTTGCACAACTTTCAGCAGAAGTAGGTGAAAAAATACATTTTCTACATAATTACAAAAATGTGTATATTAAAAACCATGTTACATTTATAACACAACTAACACAACAAATATCTTATAAGAAAAATAAATTATTTAATCTACAATTCAATAATAGCCCAACCAACACTTTTAAAAAGAGGAGCAATTTATAGCCTAAAAAATAAGAACTGGAGGAAAAATATTTTTATTTCAAGCTGATAGCATTAAAAAACTTATATAATATGAAAAATAAATGCAGAAGACATACGACATATTAATTAACTATTTACTAACTAAAGATTAGCAAATCAACTGCAGTGCAGGTAATAAGCATCCTTTTGGACAGAATTCAATTTTTATTCATGAATATAATTACTAATTAATTTTCATAAATACTTCTGGGCTTGAAAAAGTCAAAAATTTGCTTTTTGCCAAAATTTCATACATCGTGTGAAGTGAGAATGAGCCATTCTCCATTCAACCCAGAAGAAGCCATCCCATGATAGGCGAAAGCTCTGCAAAAAAAACTATTTTTTAACATGAACAAACCTGGAAGAAGTATTTATGGATATTACTGGAGATTGTGGAAGCCTTCATGAACATCATAATTTAATTTTGCTCAATAAAATTGTTATTTTAAAGATTTTTCTGGAAAACAATTTTAAGAAATCATAATTAAAATAAAATCCACCATTAATATAGCAGGAAAATGATAATGGTCGGTTAGTAAGAAAGTTGGTGAAAAATATACACTGTATAATGCCTCTTGAGTTTTATGCAGAAGATTACAGTGTCATTTAGGACTCGCCCAATAAAAAATCAGGATTTTAGCTGAAGGGCATTCCTCTGCCACTAAAACTGTTTTTACTGAGTACCAAGGAAAAAAAATTTCAACTACCCTTGAAAAACCATGGATTGAGGAGACTAATAGATGATGAGACTTTATTCACAGATTCATTCTCGAATCTCTCTTCATTGACTACTTCCCTATGTACACTATTGTGTTTATATACAATATATGTCTATATACCAGGTATGCAAGTTTAAAATGTCGTTTATTTCTTAAAATATATACACAGTAATTTAAAAAAAAGTATAATATATTTTATTCAAAGTACTGGCCCTCGCTTTCTACACATTTTGTCCATCTCTCGGGCAATATATGGATACCATTCCAAAAGAATGCTTCATCTTTATTTGAAATCCATTCATCGAGCCATTTTCGTACGTTTTCGAAATTGTTGAAGTGTTGCTCCGCCAATGAGTGTCCCATCGATGAGAAGAGGTGATAATCAGAAGGCGCCAGTTCAGGTGAATACGGCGGGTGGGGTAGGATTTCCCAACCAAGCGAAGAAATCGTTTCCTTAGTCAATCTGGCTGAATGTGTAGGAGCGTTATCATGCTGAAGAATGACTTTGGCGTGCCTGTGAGCCCATTCTGGGCGTTTTTCGATCAATGCGTGACTCAAATTGATCATTTGTTGTCGGTAGCGCTCGGTATTGACTGTTTCGCCGGGCTTGAGAAGCTCGTAGTAGACTACTCCCTTCTGATCCCACCACACACACAGCATTGTCTTCTTCCCAAAACGATCCGGTCTTGCACTCGATGTGGATGGTTGTCCTGGCGTTACCCATGATTTTTTTCATTTGGGATTCTGAAAATAAATCCATTTTTCATCGCCAGTTACAACTCGATGCAAAAAACCCTTTCTTTTGTGGCGTAAAAGCAGCATTTCGCACACAGTTTTTCGTTTTTACATCTGTCGTTCGTCCAATTCATGTGGAACCCATTTTCCAACCTTTTGAATCTTTCCCATAGCTCTCAGGCGATCGGAAATGGCTTGCCTAGTGACATTCAACTGTTCTGCCATCATTTGTTGGGTTTGGGTATTGTCTTCGTCTAATAAAGATTGCAATTCGAAGTCCTCAAACTTTTTTGGTCGATTTTCTCGTTTTTGATCAGTAACATCAAAATCACCACGTTTGAAACGTTGAAACCAACTTTCACATGTCTTGACGGTTGGAGCAAGATCGCCATAAGTCTCAACAAAAATTCGATGACATTCAGATGCCTTTTTCTTTTGATTAAATAAGAAAATCATGACATGCCGCAAATGCTCTTTATTTGGCTTAAAATTAGACATTTTTAACACAAAAGAAAGGTATGATACGCCCACGTAAACGACTTAAAAACAACTGACTTTTGTAAACAAATGACTAACAAACAAAATAGCGTTTAGAGATAAGCAAATCCTTCAATAGGCTAAGAGCGCATTCTATTGGAATTAAAACGACATTTTAAACTTGCATACCTGGTATAACCATTTTCTTATGTGTTTGTAGATCTATTGCACATTACACAAACATATTTATAAATTACACTTTTGTGAGGGTAAAATTTAAGCTTGAAGAAATCAAAGTGGAAATACCTGGAAAAATTAATGTTTTTATTCCCTATCAAAGATCCAAGCTGAAATGTTGTACAATGCAACAAAGATTATAAATCCAAAAAGAAATGCATCTCATCTCTTAGACATTGAAAGAGGAATATTGCAGAGCATACCTGAAAAATTGTATCAAACTGCAAAAAAAAAAATCATAAAAGTATTTTACGACAATAAATTGCAAACTCTTTAATAGACATAAAATAGCAGATGAAAGCAGTAAACCTAATTTTAACTATCCAATTACTCAGGTCTGCAACATAAAATTGTTTCAAATTTTATTAAATGATTTTTATTGTGTTTCAATGCTGATTTCAGGAAAAATAGTGAAAAAATTCCATCACATACAGTAATTTAACAAACTGCTTGTCTAATTTTATTAGCTTTTATCAATATTTTAATACATATTTCAGTACTCTAGTGAGTTTGAATTTTGGTTTTTTAGAATCTACATTACTGTTTACTTTTAAAAAGTACTACAAAAACTGTGAGGCATTTTCAGTTCGTTTTTATGCTAGATGAGTTCTAAGTAAAATAAAGAGCAGATAAAGAATATAAATAACTAAATAGAATATGCTCCTGCTAAGTGGAGACTTTATTGATTCTTCAAAAAGAAGCCTTAAAGCAGTAATTCTATACAAAGGCAATAAGCATGCTACTATACCAGTTGGACACTCGGTTTTCTTAAAATAATTTAAAAGAGATGATCCTCGATGAGTCCACTGCCGGAAAAAAAGTAAAAAATTATAGGGACTAATGAGCTTAAAGAGAATTGGAAGCATATTGGAAATTTAGTTTAGAATATGATTTATAAATATAATAAAATTTTATAATTTTGGAAAAAATGAGAAAATTTGCTTAAATTTTGTTATTAAACCCAAAAAAAAACTTCCTTTTTTGTGAGAAACCTGATGTGATAGAAAAAAATTGATTGCATTTTTAAAATCAGCACTGAAAATTACATCAAAGTCAGTTATAAAATTTCAAACAATTTTCAAAAGAATTTTTTTTTTAGACCTATGTTGAAAATCCTTTTAAGTAAATGCCCAAGAAAACTTATGAATTAATTGGCTAGCTTTATGAAAAGGAAAATGTCAAGTATTCACTTAGAATATACTTATTTAAGTGTAATTGATGCATAGGTACTTTTTTTTTTTTTTTTTTTTAAGGATGAAGTTACAATTATGTAAAGGGTTTTCAATCTAAGATTCAAAAAATTTCTCTATTCATTAAGGCTAGAGGCTTTTAAGCTCTATAATCTCATCCCCAGAGCTTAGAAATCACCCCGTCTGTGATTAAGCACTCAGCCTAAATGAATAAAGAAATTTTGCAAAGCTAAGGGTCTATTTTGAATAAAAATAAAAATCTCTCTCATTCACATTTAATTTTGCTACTGATTTTCCTAATTAAAAAACGAATGAGGCATAGAATATAGTTAAGCTCTATAAATCAATACAGCCCAACAAGATTTGACAAACAAATAAATCTTCACAAAAATGACCCGGAAAATAAATCTTCACAAAAAAAATAATAAATTATAAAAATACCCCAAAAAAACCTGGAAAGTTCAATTCAAATATGGTTCATAAGCATAATAATACATTTTCAAAATCCCAAGGCATTTTTTATAATTACTTATTTTTATCCCCTGTTAATCCCCTGTTTTAATTTATTTTTTAAACGAATATAGAAATAAATTGGAATAACCAATTTAAATAAGTTTGGACTAACCTCTTTGAACTTCATCTTCATTTCTTTCATTCTCTGAACGATAACTAGAAACCGAATAAATAGAAGATGCGTCCTCTTCCCCTAAAAAAGGACTAAATTAATATAAATAAGATCCATTTCTTATTACTATTAAACTTAAAAATTAAAATATCTAGGAAGTGCATACAGCATGGCCAACTTCAGTACATTGATAATAATGTATTTTAATACATTTATTACTTGTCTTTCTTCTTATTAAGAGATCCAAGCTATTAACCTTAATAAGTATTCTAAGATGATTTTAGTTGGGGTTCGGTCGAGGTAGATCCAAAAAAACATAAATAAAAAAATGTATTTTTTTTCTTTGTGTTTTTTTGGATCTACCTCGACCGAACCCCAACTAAAATCATCTTAGAATACTATCTACGGTCAACAAACTCTCCTTTTGAATAAACCTTATTATATCTAGCACCTTATAATTATTTATTTGTGATAATTGTGTCAGATATTANTTAAAATCTTTAACAGTAAAGAATGTATTGAAAATGTTTAAAATTTGATCATCTTTTAAACCCCCCCCCTCCCCAATGGACAATTTTAGCCATTAACAAACCAAATTTAATCTCTTAATTTTAAAATTTTTGGATTGCTAGTGAACAAGTGAGTGTGTGCACATGTGTGTGTGTGTGAGCGAGTCCGTGTGTGTGTGCGCGCACATATTATTTTTCAATGGACCCTATTTAGCTTCCCCAATATACCTCAGTGTCAAAATGTTAGACACGCCCATTGAGATTAATAAAACTTTCTATGTTTTCTTTATTTTTGATTGAAAAAAATTTTTAAGTGCAGTTTTAAGTATAAATTATAATAATGAAATGGGGGCAATGTTCTCAGATCTTGAGGATTATTTAAATCCTATATCAGTAAATATTGACATTTTACATGCGTCAAAATGATAGACACACTTTTTGTTGTTTACTATTTTCTTAATCCTCTACAGTTGAAATCGTTAAGAACCTTTTCTACTTCAGTGTAGTGTTAAATTTGTTCAAAAATAGACCTAAAATAAAATGTAAGTTATGGGGAAAAATAAGTGTTTCTCCGAAGAAGAGCGCCATTTGATTTCTTCACTCCACAAGGACGGTATGAGTTGTAGGGAAACAGCCTGCCGAATCAAGCGGAGTTTTTTCATCGGTCGCAAAATTTATTCGGCACAGGGAGACATATGGAACCCACCGTTCTTCTGGGAGGCCCCCTGTTTTGACATTAATGGAAAAACGGAATATCCTTCTAATCGCATCCAACTTTTGCAAAACGGCAAGAGCAATTGCTGAGGAAGCTGGAGTTCAAACAAAACTAAGAAATGTTCAAAATGAGAGTTTGTTGACCGTAGATATTATTCTAAGATGATTTTAGTTGGGGTTCGGTCGAGGTGGATCCAAAGAAACACAAATTAAAAAATGTATTTTTTTAATGAATGATTATCTGCCAACGTTTCGGTTTACATTGTAAGCCATCTTCAGGGCTGTAGAAATACAATGTCATGAGAATACAGTAATATTTGAAATTAGTATAATAGATAATTATAATATAATGTGATATCAAGAGTATGAATGTAGAAAGCTATGTAAGACAATTAAAAGTTTATGAAAACAAT
>KZ807673.1:261780-275961 GCA_000696205.2 Oncopeltus fasciatus | reverse complement strand
TAACCATTCTTTCCACTGAACCCTACCAACACAAACCTATCATGAAGATGAGAGAGGACGTCCTGTCCCTAAGTTCACATTTCTCTGACAGAACAGACATAGAACAAATTTCCTCAACTTATTCTAACATTTTTAACATTCTAAAAACCAACAGCCCTCCGTCTCAATAAACCTGTCAAAACATTTTTCCCTCCCTTCTCTTGTAACAGGCCTCTTTCCATTTACACCTTCCGCCTGCCTTGTACCTGCTACCCCCACTCCCTTTTAACTTCAAAATTCATAATGTTAGTCATGGAAATGTGAACTTAGGGACAGGACGTCCTCCCTCATCTTCATGATAGGTAGGTGTGGCAAATTACTGCTTTAATGATAAACATTATCGAAAATGTTTGGGGAATTCTTTCAAGAAGCGTGTACTCCGAATCAAGACAGTTTGGAACAATCGAAGAGTTGAAATCTGCAATTCTGGCTTCATGGGAACTAATACCTTAAGAAACTATCAAAAAATTGTACGATTACCAAACAGAATTTGTGAATTAATAAACGGTGGTGGAAAAGCCACGAAGTATTAAAATGAGTTTTATTTATTTTTACCAGGGAGTGTGTCTAACATTTTGACGGGCCTTAACTTTAATTTGAAATTTTAAAAAAATGTACATATTTTTTGTATTTATTAATGTACATAAGCAGGCTGCTGATCAACTTCAGGTGAGTCTTAGATTATTTTAATACTGTTTTACAGGTGATTTGAAAAGGTGGGAGAGTAGGGATTACAATATTTGCAGTGTGTCTAACATTTTGACACTGAGTGTAAGATTGGTAAGTATATGTTGAAATTTTTCAAAAGTCACATCATAGTAACAACATGAACAGCTTGATTTATTGTAGAGATCAAATTGATTGAAAATATGTTATTTTTAGGATTTATATTCGAATATTTAAGTAAAATATATTAAGAAAACTAGCAACATTAATAAACTATATAATTTTAGTATATGACAAATTTGGTATTGCTTATGAGTTTAAAGTAACTTATTATTACATAAAGCTCACATTATAATTTGTAAAATGCGCTCTTATTAAGAAAAAACAGATTGATGCAATTAACACTTTATGATGATTTATTCAAAAGATAAACAAAAGTGTGAGTTATGTTAATTGAAGTATCGATGTATTTATTCAATTAAACAATAGAAATAAGCTTTTTATTTCATTTTATGTTCAACTTATCTATGAAAAAGAAAACTTTTGGGGGGTTTATAATACAAAAACATTAAATTATTTACTGTATACAATTTTTGATATTTATTTATATATAATTTATTGCTCACTTTTTCATTTTTATTTTAAACAAGATATATACATATATGTTTAATTACTTTTTCAACATCTTTCATTGTGTTAATTTTTTTTTGTCATTTATTGTTCCTTTCATTTCATATTAAACATGTTTTTTTATTTACTTACTATTTATTCCATTTGATTTAATTATGTTAATAACCTATTTGATATAATTAATTACTTTAAAGATACAAATACATTATATTCTTAATTCTATGGTATGTTCTGAATAATATGGCAGGATTACTTACAGGTACTGCAGAGGAAAAATAAATAAAAAAACTTATCTATGAAAGATAAAGATTAAACATAAAAAGAAATAATATGCTAACAGTCATAAAGATGAAATATAGTAGTAATAAATACTTGTGCATAATTTATATGCATCACTAAAATGCAAGTGGAAAACTGTCACAAATCTTCAATTTATGCTCTTTACACATGCTTTATCTGAACTGCAATAATTACAAAAAATGAAGGTACTAAATGAGCACTATAAAACACTTAATAACAAACATAGAGTGGAAAGAATAACCACTTTTGGTCATAGCACACTTTATTTATTTTTTTAATAAACAGAAAAGTTAAATTACTGATTGTAAGTGTAAAATTATTACAAAATTATGGGAACAAATATATTAATGATTTTGATATTTATTGGTTTAAAACTGACATATTTAGGATTAAAACAAATCATATTTTCATATGATATTGATATTTTCATATCAATTTCATAATCATGGTGTTATAAATCATTATTTAAATCTAACATTTTAGACTAAAACATTAATATAATGATAATGTAAATAGAATCATTTATTTGTCAATTTCAGAACTTTACATCAATTTCAGAACATAGATTAATTAGATTAACAGAACATAAGTATTTTTATACTACTAATAAAATTAGTATTAACTAATATTTTAGTACTAAACATTGGAAAAATGCAAATAGTCTACAATACAGATTATTTGAATGAATTTTGCAAAGTTAAAAATATCAGTAATTATTATTAATTTTTTTAACTAACTATGGAAAAGTAATTACAAAATGGGATAAACTTTAACCAACAGATTTATCTAGAACACATATAGTCAGGTCCAGAAGGTTCTATTGTCAAAATAATACCCATTCCTCATATTCATCCTCAATTCCTTCTTCAAGATAGCTAAAAATACATATTCGTTATGCTTTATGGCAGCTTTTATGCTAGTTTTTAAAGATGATTTCAAGTAATATTCTTATATTCAACTTTAGGAATTAATATATAAGCACTCATATAGCCACATTGATGAACAGAATAATTAAATAGTCAAAATTAATTGATAAATAGTTATCAATTATTAGAATTATGCTGTATAGTTTGCTTCTGAGTTAGAAATCAAAGTGAACTTTATATATTTCACTAGTTACTAATAACTTAAATGGTTTAAAATATTTAGATAAGTTTTATTATTTAATTTTACTGATCTCCCTTATCAAATATATTATGCTTAAAGATTATTTGAAAGTACTATTTTTATAATTATATTAAAAATGATAATATCATACGATAAATTAATTTTATTTGTAATAATTACACACTCCTACACCTTACCCACCATTCTAACTCAAAAAAAGGACAAAAAAAAATATTTCTCCTTCTTCTCCTTTCAAGTAAGGGTGGTTGGTTAAGTCTAAGCGATCATTTCATCCTGTGGTATACAGTCTATCAAGCAGGAACTGTATAAACTAAGCGAATTACTCAGCGATTATTCTCTGAGAAAAAAATAAATGGGCACATTTCTTCTGAATTCGCTTAAACATAGAAAAGGACTTACTTTTTACTTAGTAGCCAATCAACTACAGAGATATCACTAGCATTATAATGAAAGGCAATACGGTTCACTATAACAAGTTACCAGTTGTAGATGTATACCAATACCATCAAGGCCTAAGGGTCTGGAACCAAGTAATAGATTGTCTAATACCTCCCAGTTAAGAGACATATGTTGGTTGATGAAAACTTACAAGGTGGTATTCTTTGTATATATTTCTTTCCACAATATTCACTAGCAACACTAAGATAGCTGCATATTATAATCTCTTGCAAAACTTTCACTATGTAAGGCAGGTAGGATTTTCCACTTACAATCCATTCACCTTTTCAAAACCCAGAAAATTTTCCAATAAAAATGACATTAAAAAATAGGTAAATTCTGTACAATATATGCAAGGGAATAGAATAAAAAAATCTTACTAACTCAATCAGGACTCGAACCCGGATCTCCTGCTTTCTAGGCAAGCATGCTATCCATTCACCACCGAGGCTAGCCAGATGATTCATTCTACTCCCCTCACTATAGAATGAATCATCTGGCTAGCCTCGGTGGTGTAACGGATAGCATGCTTGCCCAGAAAGCAGGAGATCCGGGTTCAAGTCCCAGCTGAGGTAGTAAGATTTTTTATTCTATTCCCTTGCATTTATTATATAAAATTAATGTAGGATTAAATATCACAACTAATAAAGTATTTAAAAAAAAAGAAAATTCTGTTCATGAAGTTTGATGAAATTAATATATAGCAATTATTTAAATATATACTACAGTAAAAGATAATTACAATAAAAGTAACTTACAAGAAGACTGTAAATTCTCTGCAGGAGACATTTCTATTCCTTCAATTATGACTAAATTATCATCATCTGAATCAGATATGGATATGCCTAAAATTTAAGACAAAAAATAATAATTAAATTATTATAAAAACCATAAATTTAATAGTAAAACTCAATATTAAAAAATTACATTGATGAACTTCATAAATAACAGTTAGCATGTACAAAGCAAAATAGAAATAATATTTTCATTTTAAACTCATCCACAAAGGCACCTCTATGAATATTTAAATTCGTAAATGACACATTTATAAAACATTAAATAATAACACATTTAATAACAAAATAATAAATTTGATGGTCCATTTGATTCATGACTGCTGAATTAATATTTTAAGTTAAATGAACTCAGTAAGAACCGTTTAATATGTCACCTATAGCTTGATACACTAATCATTCTACTTTCATCAGATTTAGCTACATTAATATCAAGTTTATAAAATAAATTTAATTACTAAGTAGTTTTTTGTTTTTTTTTTACAATGAAAGAAAAGTTGTTCTTAAAGTTTTTTATAATGAAGGAAGGAAGGAAAAATAAAATTTTATTTTTATTTTAACTGAAAATAAAAAGTATTAGTGCCAACAGGTATCTCCTTTAATTTTTATTTTAGGGACGAATTAATTTTCTAAATTTAATTTTTAAAACTTTTCATTTATTTTGTTAGCTAAATTATTTCAAGAAATATAAAGGAGTAAAAATTTATTAATTAAGTTCTTGGTAAAAGACAAATTTATTTGAATTAGAAAATAAATAAAAACGTGTTTTATATTCTTACTCAATAGTTCATTTTCTAATATAAGAATATATAATAACCTATGAGGATCTATTTTGTAATTATATTTTCAGATTCTACTTGAGATAAAATCAATTTTTAATGGGAGATTTTTCAGGCAAATTTTAATTTTTTTTTTTTTTTTTTTTTTTTTTTTTAATAAAGCAGTAGACACAGGCTTATTTGTGATTAGATCTTGTTTCTTAAATTAGAGTTTATCTAATTTAGTTCTATTTGGGATAAAAAAATGAAAATATGACAAAAAATAAGAGATTAAAAATATGAAGCTCGTTGCATTAGAAGCATAAATTCCGATCAAAAGGTATTACTATAAAGTTTTTAAAGTAATTTTAAACATTTGATTCATTATTTAACCTCTTTACAGATCAAAAATTATATATGGGCCAGTCTTTGCCAAACTGACACATTTTTAAATATTTCTTTAATTTGTCAACTTTTTTTTTTTTTTTATTTGATACAAAAATACACATGTAGGTTTCTGATAAATTCCAATTTTGTAGACAAATTTTGAAGTTGTGATTGTGCCTCATATCATGAGATAAAGAGTGATAGTAAAAATAGCTTCACTTAAAATAGGTGTTTTTTTGTTCTTTTTTTTTTTTTTTAAATCCTTAGCAACTAACTAAGGTTAAGCCACCTTCAAGCCTGACATTAAACACAAAACACTTGATTAAATCATCTATGTATAACACTTTATTTTGCTCTATGTCTGCATAGTCTATGACACCTAGGAGCTTAAAAATAAATAAATTTTATTTATTTAACTAGAACCCTGTCAACTATTTCACTGAGTGTATACTCTTTCTCAAAATGAGGGACTAAATGAGTCTGGAAACATTTTCTAATTTCTCATTTGATGGATAAGATACCCTCATAATATCATTTCTTAGTTGTAATATATTTGATAAGTCCTTATGGTATAATCACATTATCTTAATACAAGAAATGCAATTATCTCGTTATCTTTTTCAGTTGTTACATTGAGAACAACATCAACTTAAGTTCTTCACACTATTTGAGGGGAAGCAAAATTTATTCTAATTTTTTTTTCTTTAAAATCAGGACATTAAAATATAAGGACCATTTTTTAATAGCTAAATAATAGACTAATAGTAATATAATGACTAACAGCAATTATTATTATAACTATTAATACCAGTTGTAAAGTACTAATAGGCTATTAAGTTATTTATTGTCAATAGTAGATGAGCAAAATAAGTCAATATATATGATATTGAAATAAGATATATCTATTTCATATTATGTTACTGAAAATCACTTGTGCATTGGGTTATTTTGATCCTTTAAAACCCCTGTTAGGTCTGCCCATTGGGAAACCCAACCCAAAATTATGTGTAAATGAATTAAGGGAAAATTTTAATAAGCAGTAATTTATCACAGTTTCTAATGTCTATTCTATATCGAAATAGTCTACAGTTATATTCAGTTCAATAAGTGACAATACGGTTTACATTAGATATTGAAAAAATTTGAAGTAGTTTCCATTCAAACTACTGATTTAAGTAAATTTTTAATAAATAATCTTAATATGAAAAGGAGAAACCTAAAATAAAAATAGCACATAAAAAAGAGAAGTTATGATTTCAGAACTGTTAACCAAGTCATGGTCATGAGGTAGCTCAGCTTCTTGACTGTTTATCAATCCCCAGGCATCTGCCCTTCCAGCTCAAAACATTTTTTTACAGGATGATGGATTCAAGTATTCCCTCCCAGGTTATTGTGAAGGAAAAATTGATATCCAAAGAAAATAAAACAATGATAAAAGATATCGTCAAAATTAAACCAAGTTAGATCATCTAACTAACGAGTTTCAGGTATTAACATTTTTCCTAATCTTCCACAACACCAATAAATAAAAATCGTAATCAAACAATAGTATCTAGGTTAATTTTGGCTTTGTCTGGAGATGAATTGATAGAAGTAAATCTAAAATAACACAATAAATATATAAACTGTAACAAATAAAACTGATGAAAATTAAAATGCAGATTTGCTAGGAACAACAGTTTAGTAAGTATATTAGTAGTAGTACATATAAGATGCCAAGTTTTGTAAAAAAAAAAAAAAAAAAAAAAAAAAAAAAAAATGAATTTAGCTGTTATAGAGATTTTAAAAAAAGTTTCAGCTGGGAAAAATATTAAACTGAGTTTAATAGACTATAAAATATAAATAAAAAGCTTAAAATTTTGGATAGTTAAGGTTAAAAAAAAATTATTTTTTTAAACACAAAATTAAGGATATTTAAAAATTATATAAACAAGATTGATCGTCATCTAAATTGCCCTAAAATTATATCAAAATTCTTAACAATACAATGAATGGAGAGACCGCCCAAAATATACCATTTGTTAAAAGGCAATATTTTAGCCAGGGGGGGTTTATTTTTAATCCATGATCATCTAAAGTTATAAGACTGTTTCCCTTAAATAACTACTTAAAAAAAAAAAAAAAAAACTCTTTATGCCATAGAGTTCATACAAATACATTAAGGAAATAAATTGGAGGTACAAACACAGTCCTATTAAGAAATTATATTAAAAAAGTTTTCAATTGTTTTAAAATGTAATATGTACTTGGGGGGAAGATGACATTACAATGTAAAACAACAACTGTTCTAAAATTCATATAAAATTTGTATTAAATAATGAGAACAAAATATAAAAATACATAAAATTAATAATAACTCACACTCATTAATTTCGGACTCCATTGCATATTAGACATGAAAAATCCAATCCCAAAATGAACTTAGCTCAGCCACAACAAACACTATGCCAACAATAAATAACATAACCAGTTCTAAACGAAACCTACCCTCGATCTTCTAGTGATTTATTCATTCACAGTTCCTTTTTGAGTCATGACAGTAGTGTTGCCGATTAAAGCAAACTTTCTCTTCATGTTGGAAAAAGACACTCAAAATTTTTAGTCACCTGGCAGTATATTGATTTTTTTTAAAAGGTTTCAAGGGCAATATAATTAATTTTTTAAGATTATGCTCTCTAGCATTTTTCGTCAAACACTCATTTAAGATTAGTAACTTAGAATTTGTTCACGTAGGCTTCGAGGGTCGCCTCCGAAGGTATTTACCTTTTCTTCTTCCGGGTTGAACCGTGTCAAGTTGTTGATAGTTGCCGAGCTTTCGCACATCATGTGATGGCTTCTTCAGGGCTGAGTAGAGAATGAGAGCTGTTTTTTAAATCCAGGTGGTATATAAATACCATGTTTTATACACCAGGTGGTGTATAATCCTGGCGCGGTCTGGTCCTTGGGCGAAGCCTTCCTTCCCAATGGTTGGTACTGTGTTCTGGCGGCTGGTCTCTGGAGTAGTCAGGTAGCTGGTCACTGATTGGTTGGATCCTCTTGTCGATTAGCGCTGGTTTCCAGTTATTGCTGAGTCTGTATCCGTCTTCCCTGTTGATATTTTTCGGATTCTTTGTTATTTCGATGGCTTCTTTGATGGTCCGTCGATAGTAGTTGCTTTCCCGCGCCAGTATTGAAGCGTCTTCGAATTTGATCTGGTGGCTGGTGTTGGCGAAGTGTTCTGCTAGAGCTGACCTCTCCGTGCGTCCGTGTTTGATGTCTGCGATGTGTTCTTTGAGGCGTGTGTCTATTGTCCTTCCGGTTTCACCGATGTAAGAAGTTCCGCAGGAGCAGGGAATCTTGTAAATTCCTGGAGTCCGAAGTCCAAGTTTATCCTTAGGTTTCGGAAGGATGTCTGTTATTTTTCTGTCCGTGCTGAACGTTGTTCTTATCTAGTATTCCGGCGATCTTCTCTGTTGTCCCTTAGACGTAGGGGATGGTCACTTGTCCTCGGAATTCTTCGGCTTTCGAATCTTGTTTCAAAGGAAGACTGGGACAAGAAAGACCGCCTTACATGGGAAGCAGCTCAACGGGACTTCCTCAAGCACACTGACTCGCAAAAGAACAAGTTTAAAAAACTCGAAGACGACTCTCAACATCATATGTGAAGACTCTCTAAAGAAAACTGTTGTTAACCTCACGAATGAAAAATTTCCCAGAGAGACACTTCAGGTTCTACAGAAAGGCTTCAACTACGCCATCGCCCCACGATGTAGTACGCCGGATTCCTACAGAGAAAATTATAACAAGCGTCGAAGCTTATATCATGAACCTTGAACCAGAAGCAGCTGAAACAATCCGTCAGGACGTCAGTCATGCTCTAAGGAAGGCCAAGCCACCCAAACCGAACCTTAACAAAGAAGAATACAAGGCACTAAACGACCTGAAGAAACGTGAGGACTTGGTCATCACCCCGGCCGATAAGGGTAACGCCACCGTCATCATGAAGAAAGAAGACTACCTGGAGAAGATGCAGGCACTCCACGATGACGACACCTACAAGAAGCTTGAGAAAGGTCCTACAAAGACCAGCAGGTCATCTCCATAATCAACTCAAACAACGACGAACAGGTGAAGAGGAAGTCACTCAAGATATCAGACTCCGTCCCACCAAGACTCTACGTACAGCCGAAAATACACAATGAAGGCATACCCATGAGGCCCATCGTCTCGACTATCGGCTCACCAACATACAACGTAGCAAAATACATCGCAAAGAAACTGAAGCCTCACGTCGGTAACACTGAACACCACATTAGGAACTTCGTCAGCATTCTTCAAAACATCAGAATCGAAGCACATGGCATCCTCGTTAGCTTCGGTGTGAAGTCCCTCTTCACCAAGGTCCCCGTTAAAAAAACTCTAAACCTGATGAAGAAGCTCCTCACGGAAGAAGAATTTAGTCTGGCCAAGTTAAGTCTCCAATCGACCTACTTCATCTACAACGGCAAGTACTACTCACAACTTGAAGGAGCACCCATGGGATCACCACTAAGTCCACTTGCAGCCAACCTGTACATGGAAGACTTCGAACGGAGAGACTCTGTACCACAAGCACCGGTCTGCTGGTATCGGTACGTCGACGATACGTTTGTCATCTGGAGACACTGCCGAGACTCGCTGGAAGGGTTCCTTCAATTTTATTTAGTTTATTTATTAATTATCAGATTACATTTTCGAATAGCTATTTAATTTATAGTTATTAAATGTATGCAAATTTTTCATTATCTTTAAACACAAATAATATCCGAGAAACCCTTAAAATGCCTCTTAATACATTAAGTGTAGAGGTAAAAGATTACTCCCATATAAGCAAATTTGCTAGTCTGTAGACATTAATTTTAATTATAATTTTACTGCAACCGAGATACTTTGCGTAAGTACTTTTCATTTATATGAAAATTATGGCAATTGGGCTTAGAAAATTGTAAATTACTTGCCTGGTTTTAGATTAACCCCCACTAATGTAATTACTGAAAACACATAACTAATATTATTAAATGCTATATTTGACGAAATTCGTTTTTTTAAATAACAATTACGTTCAATAGTATTTTCCGTTGAAATTGAATTTGACCTCGGTTAATAAAAATATAAATTATTATTATTACTTATGTATAATTTAAANTCCCTCCAATGACCCTTAGTGGTTGCAAGGGAGGCTAACCCAGAAAAAAAAAAAAAAACGCTCTAGCCTTCCCAGTAGTTAAACAATATTCGGTATATAAGCTTCTCTTATGCCTTAATTCTGGAAAAACTGTCGGATGAGTTCGTTATTGGCTGAAGTCGGTCGAGAAGGGGGGTGTTTTGAGAAATTCCAAAATTTAAAATATTAATATTTTCGAAAATAAGATTAGCGTTACGATAATAATATATGTAAAATGTGATTTTATAACATTATTCATGAAAACCTATATTAAGATCATATTTAGGAATTCAATTGCGAGTGTTGGGCGGGTCTTCTTACTTATCTAAATATTAAAGCTTATAAAATATTTTATTTTGTTGTGGTTTTTAATCCCACGTAAATTATTATTTTTCAAACAATTAATGAGAGGGAACAGAAAATAAAAAACTATCTGTCCTCGCCAGGAATCGAACCTGGACCTCCTGCTATCCGGGCTGGAATGCAAATTAATCCATTACACTACAAGGACCAGCCAGCTATCTCATTCAGTTCCCTCTTCATTAGCGAGAGCCTAACTTACGAGAAAGACGAGAAATTCGTCTTAAACTCGAAGTAGCTGACATTGTCATGCATTTTGTCGGCTCTCGTCATTTACTTTATTATATAAAGTAATATATATCAGTTTTAATTTTATTCGGTGTCTGAAAATCACCATTTAGACTTTGGGGCTAGTCACAGCTCCGACAATAATAAGAGAATATCAGTTAATAAGTAACAGCTCAGAAATCACACCATTTGTTATTGTGCACGAAGGTTTCTGTTATGGTTATAGATTATCACTGTTCACGTGTCTTGGAGGTTCTTGACTTTAATTCTTAAACAGTTTTCTGATATTTTTTTTTTAGAAGAATGTCTGAAACTGTAGAGGGCCAGTTTAGTGACGCTGAAGATGAAAATGAACCGTAAGTTGGTCGACATCATCTACCTCAATATTTCTTATTTCTAATTATTTTTTAAAAAGTGTTTTACATTTAGTGTGTAAAACTTATCATTTTAGTTCAATATTTGGGTATGTTTTAACTAAAATAACTGTCTTAATATATGTTTTAGGAACACCTTATCAATGAAAAGTGTTCGTTTTTGTTTGGAAAAAAACGTGATCGAAACAATTCCAATTCAAACAGACAGTGATGAAGTTGATTATGACTCCGATGACATCTATTCTGATCCAGATGAGAATTTTATGAATGGTATGTTATATCTTGTTTATGGAACCGTTATTTATGTGATTTAGGAAACTATAGTAAATATTAAGGCCAAAAGGATTTTAAATTACCTAGCAATGGAAAGTTGAAAGAACAGAAGATTATTGTCTCTTAAACTGTTAAATGAGATTTACAATTTACTACATTGACCCTGCCGCACACCAGACAGCTGGCTTAGTCTTAAAGCTAAATCATTAAGTCACCCATTCATTTGATAAGGGACAAAAGTCAAATGTAAAAAAAAAAAAAAAAAAAAAATAGCTTTTTATGGATTTTTATTTCACTGGCCATGATTCTTCTACTTTGAATGACTGCGAGTGTGTAAATAATAGTGCTCCCATTAAGAATAAAGTTATTTATAGAAGCTTATAGCTCAACATCTTATCTGAAATTCATCTCTTAAAGTGTAATTTGAATTGTTGCACTTGTTTTTGTGCTGAGATGTGTTTTTACTCTTTTTATCTCATTGAGTTTGTTTAGGCTAATGAATTTTATTTTTCTATTTCTGTTTACTATAATCATGTATGTTTCATGATCTAAAATCAACGTAAGCATATTAGAATGAGAGGTAAAGCCTGTAACCTACCCTTTGGGTAACGGCAAAATTAATGAGTTTCTCCCGAGTATAAAAATAGGTGGAGACTGTCCATGAAGAGAAAGTTTTGGGCTGGAGAAATAATATTGGCTGCAGAAAATGAGAGCGAGAGAAAATAAATGTAATGAAAAGTATAGGCTTTATAATGTAATTAGCTTGATGTGATAAGATAATTCTTGTAGAGAAATCAAGCTATTCTTGTTGGTGCACAACTTATGAAAAATTTTGACTGATCTTCATCAGCCCTACATTTGAGGAGCTAAAAATAAAGACCATAAAAATTAAATGTGTGTGTGTCTACATGCTCATTAATATTTAAAATTATAAAACCAAATGCGGTATTCAACTTTTTTTTTTTCTTTTTGATTGCAAATCATTAGATGAGTATGTTAATAGCTGAAATACATCAAGGAAGAGGGGTGGTTTTTGAGAAATTCCATAATTTAAAATTGTAATATATTCATTACTATTATTAAAAATTTTAATAATAAGAGAGGTGTAAAATGTAATTTTAAAGAATTTATATTTTTGCAACATTTAAAAAAAAATTCATATTAAAAAATTATATTTAAGAATATAATTTTCATTATTGGGCAGATCTCTTTATTTTTTAAATGCAGAAATTAAGCAATTAATGAGAGGGAATAGATTAAAAAATCTATTTGTCCCAGCCAGGACTTGAACCTGGATCTCCTGCTTGCCGGGCCGGAATTCTATTCGCTATTCTATTCCCTGTCATTAATTGTTTAAAATTTACATGGGATAATAAATCACAACCAAATTAATATTTATAAAGAAAAATTTTAAAAAGTAAATAACGAGAGTCGACAAATAGCTAGACAATGTCAGCTCCTTCAAGCATAAGACGATGTATTTGTCTTTCTCATGGGTTAGGCTCTCGCTAGTGTGGTGTGAATTCAATAAGTTATCTAGCTCGTCATGGTTGTGTAATTCAATGCATTTGTTTGTTTAGGCTTCTTAAAAGTGACAGCATGCTCAGACCACCTGTGCTTCTGAGTATGAATTGTCCCCTGTAAGGTAGATAGTGAAGCATCTCCTGTCATGTGACCATTTTCTAGGAACAAAGGGAAAATAATATTTTTAGTAGAATATCCTGTCACATCTCTACTTACTTATTTTTTTCTCTTTAACTAAAAAAAAGTAGTCCCCTTCCCCTTCCTCCACTGAAACAAACTCTTTTTCAATTTTAATATAAAGCGTTCTAGCATTAACCAAAGTAGGATATAAAAATTGAAAGATCTGCCTTAATAATTAATTTAAAACAAAATGGTGACTAGGTAGCATAGAAAAAAAAATTTGGTTCACACTTCATTTCAAATACACTTGTAAATTACAACTAATGTGAAGATTTTTTTTATTTATCTTATCTATTTTTTTATCTTATCCAGAAGTAAAATAGAGCACTAAAAACAAAATCTTGAATGACAATATCTTAACTTATTTTTCTGAGTAATAATAATTCAACTATTTTATTAATTAGTATCTAAGAGGTGTCAGACAGGATTCCTCAACTTTTCAATTTCTCAACTTACAGAAGAAAAAGGCTATGGTAAAGGAGATGGTATAATCCGACCAGTTGGTGGAAGCAATAGCCAACTGAGCAGCAATAAAGTGAGAAATTACCAGCCATCAGATAATCTCTTTAAAAAATACTTAAATAAAATTAATATTGAAAAATATGAAGGGCCGCCATTACCAATTCAAGCAGCTAATCATCTCATGGAGACAAATAGAAGGGTTGAAATTGAAAGGTGAGTATAAAATTGAACTTCTTTTCTTATTTTTCTAAAATCTAAATTATTTTTTTTTTTTTTTAATTATTATCACCAACATTTTTTATTACATCAGAATCACTTTTCGATGATAATGATATCTTGATTAATCTTTATGATAAAGACTATTTAATTATTAGAAAACTGACATTGTAACCATCTCTCAGAGTAACAATTCAGAATAATAATTAGAATTTAAAAAAAAAAGAAAATAAAAAATCTAA
>KZ807673.1:244768-261463 GCA_000696205.2 Oncopeltus fasciatus | reverse complement strand
ATCAAATTTTTTCATATATTATTTTATCATTTTCATAAGTAAAGAAAATATAGATATAATAAGACTAAAGTATAATAATAACAATGAATGTTAACCCTACATTGGTCTTTTCCCCATAACATATTAAGATTAACCAGTCTAATCTGAAATTTGTTCTACTTTATTTATATACTTGAAAGTAAATTATTTTGTCACCTAAAAATGATAGTTTAATTAATCAGTGATTATTTAGGTATGTTCTGCTACTATTGAAATGAGAAAAATTTTACAAATTAAATTTCTTCTATGAATTTTTATGTTCAGTTTTCTTTTTCTCAAAACAGATATATTTTAGGGGTTGCCAAAGGTCTAACCTTAAGCCTTGAGTTATGAGTTTGTGCACTGGGAGATTTGAGTTTGAATCAGTTGACATGACTTGACTGATCACTATGGCTATCTGGTATACTGGTAATTCTTGATAATTTGTCTTACACGGTATAAATTAAGGCTTTTGTTTGCTACCTTCTCTTTAGTGAGAACCCAAAATAAAGTATTGATTGTACAGCCCAAATTTACATTGGAGAATCTTAAAATATGGTCCAATGAAAGAAAAAAAAGAAAAAATATATATACCTGACAGTATACATCCTGGTATCCAGAAGTTTTAAAATAATGAATTTAAATTATTTATTTAAGTATATTTTTACAAACCATTAGATGAGTTTGTTAATGGCTGAAATTAGTCAAGGGTTAAGAGGAAGACTCAAATTTGTTTTAAATTATTTGTAAAGAAAAAAAAAGAGTTTAAAAAAAGGTGTTAAATGTAATTTTATAATATTTATATTACATAGTCTTTATATAACCTTCTTGTTTTTATAATATAAAATCAAATTCAGCCTTTTTGTTGCATAATATTGAAATAATTTATGTATGTTTGAAATCAGAAGAGGAAAGGAAGGAGTTTAAAGGGAGTAATTGTAAAGAGGTGTATTAAAAAAAAAACCAACCTATTTTTTTTATTATTATACATATATAAAATACAATTAATACCCAAGGTGTAGACCATTCATTAGCCATAGAGTTCAAAACAGTAAATATAGCCTCCAAATTAGGCTAATACAGGGTAATACACATTGAGAAATAAACATAGAAAGAATTTACAAAAATATTTGATACAAACATATTAAGGGAAACAATTTTATATAAACACAGTGCTATTAAAAAATAGGTTGTTAAAAAAATTTTTCTATTGTTTTAATGTATAATATATACTTTGGGGAAAGATGACATTACTTTGAAAAACAATAATTTTTCTCAAATTCATTTAAAAGTTATATTAAATAATGATAACAACATAGAAAAAAGTACATAAAATTAACAATAACTCACACTCATTAATTTTGGACTCCATTGCATATTAGACATGAAAAATCCAATCCCAAAATGAACTTAGCTCAGCCACAACAAACACCATGCCAACTATAAATAACATTACCAGTTCTGAACGAAACCTACCCAAGTTCTTCTAGTGATTTATTCATTCACAGTTCCTTTCCGAGTCATGACAGTAGTGTTGCCGATTAAAGCAATATTTCTCTTCATGTTGGAAAAAAACACTCAAAAATTTTAATCACCTAGCAGGATGTTGATTTTTTTTAAATGTTTCAAGGGAAATATAATTTAATTTTCTAAGATTATGCTCTCTAGCATTTTTTGTCAAACACTCATTAGTCTTAGTAACTTAGAATTTATTTTAACAAATCATTTGATAGCCAGTTGCTCAATCTCACGCTGATATCAATCCTTGTGATAGCAGTCAACTTCTGTATTTGACCACTATTTCAACTTCCTCATAATTTTCATTTTTTTTTTTTCCTTGAAGACAATGGACCATAGATCAAAACAAGTGAGGTTTGTGGCCCATTTCTATCATCTACCATAATGATGCAAGGTTTGGACTATATGGTGGATGAGGGATGAGTTTAAACGCGTGAATGTGAGGATGAGCATTATCTTGATCAACGCTCAGACAACTTTGCTTATTATCTTGCCAGATGTTCACGGTAGAGTTCATAAATTTTTCTTAGGGAAAAAATTTGGGATGAATAGTGCCTTGAAAATTCCAAAAAGAGAAGCATGTATTTTTTTCAAATTGCCCCTTGCAGCATCCAGAAAAGCATTCTTACTGCCGCAATCTTGCCATTGCTTAGGGGAATTAGGATTTTGCCACTAAATCCTCTTTTTTTGACTGCCCCTTATTTCATCTCAGGTGACAATCTTCTAGTAAAATCTCATATCTAAAGGGTTTTTCAATTAATTTTCATAAATTTTATATACTCATAAGCTGCTTGCTAAGGAGTTAAGTTCATGAGGGACCAATCTACTGCTCTTTTTCACCTTCCGTATGGATAATAGATGGCAATTAACAGTATCTTTAGACACCACACTCCCTGACAAGTTCATAAATCATTAATATTTTCTTAATTTTAATATCATGAGAAAAGTGTATTGTATGTAAAGTGTAAGTAAAATAGAATTTACTAAATTTTATACCTCACTAAATTTAAAAAAAAAAAGACATATTAAGGGAGATACTAAAAAAAAAACTAAGAAGGTCTTTTATTTTCATTCATTCTAAAAAGTGTGAATGAAAATTATCTTTATAACTCATTGCCCCTTCCAGCTTGTAAGAACTAATTTTTCATTTGCCCTTATTTTTGTCCATCATTAATGAAATATGGGAAATCTGTTACCGTGAATCCATTTGCTCTTAGGAAAAAAAAAAAAAAATTTACAGAAAATAGATTTAAGATTTGCAAAATTGGCAAATTTTAAAACAAAGTAAATTTATCTAATCATCATGTATATTATCACCTAAAATTATAATGCTATTCTACCATCTTTTGGACAGGGCCTTGATCTCCTGCTTATAAAAATAAGCTGGCTTGGAATCAAAGAAACTTAAAATGGCAATGAAATAGATAATAGATAACTTTGTTAATAAATGCTGAATTATTAAAACTAAAGTTTGTTTTTTATAAATACTTATTTTTCAACCCTATATTATAGTAATTTTCATTATTCTTATAGTTTAGTCCAATTATTTTAGTGGCAATAGAATATTGTATTACGATGGTTCTCCTGAAGCAAGTAATTAACTTTCGTCCTCCGAACCTTTTTAAATATGAATATATCTTTCTTCAAGATAACATGATGTAGTGACTTATCATTTTGCCATAGGCTGCATGTCTTTTGTAGGAGCAAGTTTTTTTTTTTCCATTTCTAGTGAATGGCAACTTGATTGGTACCAACTACAACTTGAGGCACTGATGAGGAAGATAGCTAACACAATCTATCTCCCGAACTAACTCATACCCATTGTGGGCAATCAACCATGCATCTGGTTTCCTGAATCATGAAGTAATTGAGTGTATTAGGTTACCAGAAAGTACATTCACTGATCATCTGTTATTACATATATTTTCTTATATTTTATTNGAATATTGCACATACTTTATTTTAAAAAAATTTTGTAGTTGAAATTGCAGGTAATCCCCCACTCCTAATTGTCCAATTTTGCTCTGTAACTAACTTTGTCTTTCAATCAGACCTGGGGGTCCAGGTAAACTCCCTCTTCAATTTTCTAAGAAGGTAAATAATTTTATTATAATTTATAATTTTTTATTATTTTTGCTCAATGGCTTACCTTAAATTACCTCTCAACAAGCTCCATGTAAATTTTGACTTGTATTACAACAATTTTGTGTTCTGTGTCTTAAGCTCAGTCAACACTACACCAATTTTCTATCATATGAATTTGGTATTTGTTATATAATCATAGTCAGAAGATCCTGTGATGATAGATAAAAATGTATTTATAGCAATAGGGACAAGGGCAGATAGAAAGGTTAGACCTAATAGTTTTACATTTAGTTGTTTCTTACATTTGACTGATAGGTTATAATTTGAACATGACTGCTTATCAGAAGTAAATTGCAGGACAGATGATTTTGTATTTGAATTTTTGATATCTTGATGTTTGTTTCTAGGTTTCGTCACAAAGACAAGCGGGATCGGGCCACAGTCGAGCAAGTCATGGATCCTAGAACACGGATGATTCTCTTCAAGCTTATCAATAAAGGAACAATTTCACAGGTATCATTTATAGTTTTCTACAGCCAATAAATGTACCTCTTATCTCTTTACTTATAATTGGTACTTTAATTATAAATTTTTATTTATTAATGATTTCTACTTAATACTAAATTCTAAAAGATAAAAAAAATAAAATGAAATAATGAACAAGATAAACCATACTTGCTGAAAAGTAAACACAACTACTTTAAAATAGTTTTAACTGTTTGTTTTAAAACCAAATAAACGTATTATCTACTGATTAATAAAAATGAAAACTGCACATGTAGATGAAATAATAACAATAAAACAAGGAAAGCAATATTATTGGGATTACAAAATAATTCTGCAAACTATTAATTTATTCAATTTAAGTTGGTTCTTTCCAATGATTTGAAAGTCAAAACTTTCGATAAAACAGAGATAATTTCATCATATATTAGATTAGAGTTTTAAATTTGTATTTCATTCCTAACTTAATTATTTTATAATTAATAGTACAATAAAAGTGAGGGATACCGTCGGCTGGTATGTATATGAATTCATCTATAAATACTTATGGAATCTGACTTTAATCCATTTAAAGATAAAATATTTTGTCAGAAATGTTATTACAATGATGTACTTGGCATATTTTTAGGCAATGATAGATGATGAATTAAATTGAATGCACTATTTTAATTATTGCGAAGAAAGTATTAAATTGATTCTCTAATTTAAATAATTTAGCCATCATTATGATTAAAAAAATAATTATTTTCTATTCTTAATTGTAAAATAACATCTAAATCACTTTCTATTTAATTCATTTCAACTCCCAAAACAAAATAACAGCTAATAAGGTTGTTATTATGTACACATTTCTTCATATACTACATAGACTCAATTCCCCTTACAGAAGAAAATTAGATACATAGATCTAGAGATTCTTGAATATTGGTGAATATCCACTATAACAATTCATTCGTATGTATTTATGATTAGCAAAAAAGAGATTTTACTCAAATATATTAAATACCTTGAGGCCAAGTTGGAAAAATTGATTAACTCAGAGTTTCTTAATTTCCTTAAAAGGCTTTTGGATGTTACTCAATGTCTAGACAGATATTATAAAAATCTGCTAAGAAAATTTAAATCAAGCTGTTCACATATCTCTGAATTCTTTGATAATAAGGACAGAAAGTTATGTGTAGTTTAATTGAATATAATCTTGACTGACTATAAATTTATTTTAAAGCTTTTTTAGGATTCCAAATTAGAACATTTAAATGAAAAATTAGAATATGGAAAGGTGGTAAAATGACCCATTAAGTGAGTAGCTTAAGTGAAATTTGCTTAGAATATTAGAGTGAAAATCAATGCTATATTTGTATTTTGCTTCATTTTATTGATTTCATTATAATCCTTTGTAAAGAAAATTATGTGAAGTGTATATTTTTGGAGTACTCCAATTTTTACTTGACTTATTCATATTATACAAGTAGAATTAGTAAATATTGGATCTGGGTTTTTTTTCTTCTTTTTTATTATTTTATATTCCATACGATTCTAATATCACATAGTTCATTATAAATCAATTTTATCGAGTTTTTTAAACTCTCTAAATTTTTCAGGTAAATGGTTGCATTTCAACAGGAAAGGAAGCCAATGTATATCACGCTACATCTTTGAAACCTGGTGTAGATTATGCCATTAAGATTTATAAAACATCTATCTTAATCTTTAAGGACAGAGATCGTTATGTTACTGGTGAATTCAGGTAAATTACTTTCTTTTTTTTTCTTTTCTTTTTTTCCAACTTACATTTATTTATTACATTTCTGTTATCATAAAAAAATTTTAATTTGATGACAATGAACTAAAAAAAATATCAAAATGACAATCACAAGAGGAGAGAAGGTGACCAATGAACTGATGACCAATCCCAAATTAAATACAAATTATGTTCCCAGGAGGTCACGAGACCATCTTTCTTTTAGTTGACAGGAAGGTTTATTGGGGTTGGAGTGGAGTACAGGGTCTGTGCTTGTGGATTAGGCTGGCGTGGCAGTTTAATGTGGAAAAAGGTGAAGATGGGAGAAATGAAGTTTTGAATGAAAGATATATTAAATTGTGGTGGAGGGAGGAATTGAATTTGTAATAGGGAACATTAGTGATTATTCTGAGGGTTTTTAATTGAAAGGACTGGATTCTTTGGATGTTGGAAGGCTTGGCAGCAACTCAGATTTCTATATTACATATTGGTCATAGTAATGTCTTGTAAAGCTTCATTTTTTTTTCTCTTTTAACATTGGAGTTACTATACATGAGTCTGTATAGGAGTCCTTGTCATCAATCTATTTGTTTGAACTTCCCTTCTCATGTAATGTCCTACACTTATAGAATATATCTTTATCAACAATTATCATGATTTGAATGTCAGGTGGTGGCCCTTTGCCAAACAAGAGTCTAATAAATAGCTAGCGATTTTAGCTCCTCCAAATATTAGACAATATATATTGACCAATCGTCATACTTTTTTTGTTATCGATAAGCAAACTCTGAACTGAATATTGCACATACTTTATTTTAAAAAAATTTTGTAGTTGAAATTGCAGGTAATCCCCCACTCCTAATTGTCCAATTTTGCTCTGTAACTAACTTTGTCTTTCAATCAGACCTGGGGGTCCAGGTAAACTCCCTCTTCAATTTTCTAAGAAGGTAAACTTCTTTTCAATTATTCTGTTTAACTCCTGAAATTCATCTTTTATCAATAAACAAATCTGTGTTGAATTTCAATACTCTGAATTAACTACTTTGCCTACTTCAAGAATAAAACCCTTTTTTACTCGCACTTGTCATTGCAGGTAATCCCCCACTTCTATAGATCCGATAATGCTCAATAACTAATTAAGACTTTTGTTTTGTATTTAACAGCTACATGCCGAATTCCATTAAAAAAAAAAAAAAAAAAAAAAAAAAAAAAAAAAAAAAAAAAACTGGCCTAACGATGGTTAACTTAGTATTTCCATTATCCCTTTTTACATATGTGAAAAATTTTATCTTGAAACTCTATGGAGCATCTAAGTTTTGATAAATACTATAAAATTACCATTTTTTAAAATAAAATTTTTGTACAATACTCCAGAAATACAAAGCTTGTTGCCTTGCCTACTTTTGCTTTTCATTTGCAGCTTGAATTCTTTTCTCTTTATTTAGATCAGGGTCTTCTGTGGGAAGGGTGCACCTTGAATGGTGGGGGTTTTTCACAGGAAGACTCATTAACTTACCAAAATAAGTCACCCAGACATTATTTCAATATTAATGTGTCATATGTTCAAATATATACAAAATATGCAAAGTTATGTTCAAAGTTGTATAGTTTCTATTAAAATTCAAATAAATTGTTCTTGACTATTTATAAGCTGTCCATCCTTTGTAGAACACTTAGGGTAAATGATACAACAATGTTTATAGTGATGACAGCCCTGCTGTATCAGAATCATGTTGCCTACAGCAATCCCTATTGAAATACTAGCTTTATTGGTGTTACATTAATTACATTGTGGTAAAATGGGTTAGCCCATAATAATAGTTCTTAATTAGAGTCTGAATTATATACAAATTTAATTTTTTGGGGTTCTCTGTTGCTAGAATGCAAAACTAGAGGATGTCACATAATATGAGTGTCAAAATAAATAACTAATTATCAGTAATATGCTGACATAAAAAAAAAAGTTAAATAAATTAACTGAAATATCTATCACTAGCAATAATTTATTTATGTCTGAAGCCTTTCAATGTAATCTAGGCCTGTAATTTAAAATTCATTATTTTATTGCTGCTAAAACTCTAAATTATACTCCATTTAACTGTTTTTTAAGTTATTTTACAATATAATTGAAAAATTTGTTAAATGAAACATTAGAAAGTCTACAATGGAATCAATAAAACCTCAATTATTCACAAAAATAGTTTAACACCCTGCACTTCAAAATTTTATATTGAAGTGCAAACAATATACTGTATATTCTGTTCTAAAAAAAAAAAAAAAAAAAAAAAAAAAAAAAAAAAAAAAGGGAAAACCTTTATGAAATAACTGTCACTGCTTTTAAAGTTAAAATCAGTGAGATAATCCAGCCTATGATTATTATGGACCATACTGAAATAATAATAAAAAGTCTGACATATTGGAGTTGCATACAATTAATTAAGATGTCCCATCCCTTATAATTACTTAAATAATAGTTAATAGACAAATTTCTTACAAGCTAATATGCAACAAAATCTTATTAGCTGAAAAGAACAGTGAGAAACCTTATTTGTGGGCGTGGATAGATGTGAGCGTAATAATCTAAGGGTTGATCGCCCCTAAACCCGATCCTACCTACTCAAGCAATAGTTATACTGAAGGGCGTAATAATCTAAGGGTTGATCGCCCCTAAACCCGATCCTACCTACCTACCTTATTTGTGGTTCTTGTCTGACCAGTATAAGAGGAGTATAGCTGCTCAGATTTCAAATTTCATCTTGAATATTTGCTTATTATAAAAAAACCCAGTCTCTTTTCACTCTTCACTGACAAAGGGAATCCAGAATCCCTGACAATTTTGCCCTCTCTATCCCACCTGTTCTTGTTTACTATATATATTTTCATAGCCTAGTAGCCATTCTTGTGAAAGTTTTATTCAAGAATTGTAAAAAAAAAAAAATTCACACTTATCAATCTTGATCTGGAGTTTGTATTATTTTTGCAGCAGATGGGATATGGGCCACAAATCAAGAAGAAGGCATACTAAGAGTAGGATAAAGGTTTGAAAGAATTTTCTTTTACATAAGGATGGAAAGTTCTTCTTTTCATTACTCATATTTGTCTAGAAACAAAACCAATGCCCTCGTGAATTGCGTGGCTTAAGGGAAAAATATTTCAAATTAGTTAGGGTCACAGCTGTATTTGTAGACATTTTTGTACATTATTAAATAATTTACTTAATTTTTTTCATATAAATATTGAATTTTTTGTCAAGTGCTTATTTAAAACTTGAATGTTTTTCATCAATTTGTATCACAATCATATTACTTTTTTCTTAAAAGATGTAATTATTAAATAAAAAAAATTGTAATTTAATAAAAATTGTTTATAAGTTACAAAATTAAATTTATAAGTTAAGGTCAGTAAAAAATATTTTCACCAAATCAAAATTTTATATTTGTTGAAGGAGAGGGGTCTTAAATGAAACCATAGGAGAGACAAACTTTATTTTATTCTCAATTTTTTATTAGGGTTTTTTAATAGATTAAAATTAAATAGGTATACAATAGTTAAACCTATGATTAAGCTGTTTTTACAACAATAATTTACTATTTTTAAATTTAAAATCATGGAAGTAATGTGACTAGTTCCATTTTAAATCTTAAAATTAGTCCCTCTTATTATGAGTTTAATAGCTTGTAAATTTGTTTACAATGATCTCCCATTATCAGTGCAATTCTATGTATAAAATATTAGTTGTGGGTATATACTATTGTCAGATCCCTATTTATTTAATTTAAAAATGTTTTATGTAATAATTTTTAGGTTCAGACATGGATATTCTCGACACAATCCTAGAAAAATGGTTCGTCTATGGGCAGAAAAAGAGCTTCGTAACTTAATCAGGCTGAAAGGAGCAGGGGTACGCGTGCCTGATCCAATACTTTTGAGGTCCCATGTCCTTGTTATGAGTTTCGTTGGAAAAGATGGTTGGCCTGCTCCTTTACTTAAGGTTATGATTTATTTATTTTTGAACCTAGTTTCCATTTATTTATTTAAATGCTTACTGGCTTTGGGTCTGCTAGAAAACTAATCAAAAAGTTGATTGATAAAGAAGCATATTATTTTTTTTATTTTACTAATCAAAAAACTATTTCTATTTAAAAAAATAAGATCCTAACTCCAACTCAAGTTTTGGTATTTTAAATTAAAAGAAGAAATATAATCAGAAAATTTAATTTTTAAGGTATCTCTATTCCCACTCTGTCCGCGGCAGTGTTAATATTGTGCTCCTGAAGATTCCTCTTTTTATATGTGAAAAAGTGCTCAGTTTGTGTTGAAATTTTACATATTTGAGGAGGTGGAGACAGTGATCACGTACGTGAATTTCCAATTTTTTTTCTTCAACAGTCATTGCTGTAAGAGTAAAACAACTTACAGAGTACAGTCCAGTTCCAAGTCAGTTATCAGCTCGGAGGATAAGTACTATCTCCTGAGGTGGCTTACCGGATAACGGACCCATTGTCTGCCCCAGGTAGGAGAGATAGCAGTTTTTAGATCGTAATGTCCTATTTAAATCTAAAAGAAATTTAAAACTGTTATTTATCAGCTCGGAGGATAAGTACTATCTCCAGAAGCGGCTTACCGGATAACGGACCCATTGTCTGCCACAGGTAGGATAGATAGCAGTTTTTAGATCGTAATGTCCTATTTAAATCTAAAAGAAATTTAAAACTGTTATTTATTTATTTTTTATTTATTTATTTATTTTTATTATATATTTAAATTATTTAAATACGGGGACATGGAATGAGTGATAGGTATCACCAGCTCCTATCTAGGGAAAAAATGGGGAAGAGATCCCATCTGGTGAGAACCCCTTCTAACTCGCCGAGAAAGCAGCCTCTGACAAAGAAGACAACATGTTCCAAGAAGACACTTGGGCTAAGTACCTCTGCCACCTCTCTGCGCTCTGAGCATAGCTCACACACAACCAGCCATGCCCAGAGTACAACTTCTCTCACTAATACAGCCATGTCAACCACCCCCGCCGCGGACCTCACACTCGTTTAACCTATAATAAATAACACCGTGTCCTTGGACACTGCTCCACCTACTGAAGATTAGGTGGACTTCAGACCACACCACTCTTTTACATCAACCTGGATTGTGATGACAAGACAGAAAAGATGTACGACATCAAATTTATCCTAGGTTGCATAGTTGTGATAGAAAAACCCTATCAGAAACGTGAATTAACGCAATGTTTCAGGTGCCAGCTTATGGGCATACAAAGGCCTTCTGCACACACCAACATCGCTGCCTTAAATGCAGGCGACTTCATCCAACCACTGAATGCACTAAACCTCCTGACGCACCCGCTACTTGTACACTCTGCCAGCAAGCTCATCCAGAAAATTACAAAGGCTTCCTCAATTACCAGAAGCTCAAAGCCATGAAGTACCCTGAAGAAGTGGATCAAATACCTCGCCCTCAAGTATAGGCACCAATTAGAATGGTTACTCCAGGTATATCTTATGCATCTTTTGCCGGTCAACGCAAAACTGACCTATCAGCCCCAACAGCATCTACCCAGCCTGTTCCAGCCGCCTCTCTCAGCTTCAACTCCCAGAGTTTCCCCTCACAAACCCAGCAACAACGGCCACAACCAGTTGTCATTCCACTTCCTATGCAACACCTGCCACAGAGAGTTAACAACCCCCAGTCACAGCCATCAACAGCCAACCCACCTCACTTGGCAACCTCCTCTCCTCCTTCTGTTAACATTGTATCCTCCCTTAACACATTCCTAAATGAATTTAGATCCCTTATTACATCTCTTATCTCTCTCCTCAAAACCTTTGTCAGAGCATTTAATCAACAAAAATGATCCCCCCTACCGATCCTTTCTTTGTCCTCCTCTGGAACGCTAAGGGTGTTCGAAATCACATAAATGAACTTACAAACTCATTACACACGGAGAACATTGACATTGCCCTTATCACAGAGACTCGAATAACTGGTCGGAACCATCCTGATGGCAGAGCACACGGTGGAGCTGCAGTCCTTGTTAAAAACACCCTTTCCCACTTCAAACTCTCTCCCCACTCTTCTGACTTCCTTCAAGCTGCCACAATATCCCTGAAAACCTCTTCCTTTAACCTCTCTATTTCAGCGGTATATTGCCCACCCAACAAACAGGCCTCTGCTCGTCAGTACTCGGACTTCTTCTCTTCCCTTGGCCCACACTTTCTTGCAGGAGGCGACTATAACTCTAAGCACTTGTTAAGGCTCTAGAACGACCAACTCTCGTGGTCGATCCTTACATAATGCCTTATCCTCCCTTAGCCTTTCCTACATTAGTCAACCCTCTCCTACATACTGGCCAACTGATCCCAACAAAATCCCAGACATCTTAGACTTCATTCTTCAATCACATCCCTGAATAACCTTTCCTCAGACCACAGTCCTGTTCTCGCTAAATTATCCTTGTTCACGTAGGCTTCGTCGGTCGTCAGATGTATTTACCATTTCATCTTCCGGGTTGGACCGAGTCAAATTGTTGTTATTTGCCGAGATTTTGCACATCATGTGATGGCTTCTTCAGGGCTGAAAAGAGAATGCTGAAAAAAGCAATCCTCTTTATAACCTACCTTTACAATAGCATTCTCAGCACCACATACATTTTCTTTTCAGCCCTGAAGAAGCCATCACATGATGTGCGAAAGCTCGGCAAATAACAACAATTTGACTCCGTCCAACCCGGAAGATGAAATGGTAAATAAATTATCCTTGTCACCTTTACCCAAAAAATCTCCTCCATCTTTTATTCGGGGCCCCATCGATTGGGACCTCTTCTGTAATCTCCTTTCTGACTCTTTAGACCTCATAATTCCTCTAAAAACATCCTTAGACCTAGATAATGCTACTTATCACTTTACAACCCTTATCCAGAGATATGCTTGGGACGCTTCTTCCCCAACACCATGCCGCTCACCCACCAGACTTCCTCTCCCCTCTCATATCCTAGACCTCATTGAGTCCAAGCTCCAGGCGAGAGTCACATGGCAGAGATCCCGTCATCCAGACAACCATCAATTCTACAACCGGCTTTGTTGGTTGGTGAAGCGTGAGCTCAATTCTCACCAGTCAGAATCCTATAATAGCTATCTATCTTCTCTTACAACTAAAGATAATTCTCTTTGGAAGGCCACCCAAAAAATCCCTAAGTTGAAAGGCCACCCTAAAAATCCCTAAGCCTGTTTCCCCACCTCTTGGTCGTGATGATATAACTTGGGCTTGTACCGACGACTAAAAAGCAGAGATACTGGCCAAACATCTCAGACAAACATTTATTCCTCATCCTGATCCTACTGATCATTCCAAACCTACTGAAACAGAAATATTTCTGAATGCTCCTCTTCCCATGTCCCTCCCTCCTAAAGCGGTTAATCCCTCCAAAGTTAAATACCTAGGCCCAAATCCCCAGGCCATGATCTTATTACCACTCGTATCTTACAACTCCCTAAAAAAGCAATCCTCTTTATAACCTACCTTTACAATAGCATTCTCCGCACCACATACTTCCCTCTTCTTTGGAAACTCTCCAACATCATCCTCTTTCCTAAACCCAGTAAACCTCCAAAACTGCCTTCCTCTTACCGTCCTATCAGCCTTCTCCCCATAATGTCCAAAATGTTTGAAAAGATCCTCTTGCTGAGAATTATAACCATCCTCGACTTCATGAACCTTGTTCCTAATCACCAATTTGGTTTTAGAAATAAGCACTCTACAATTCAACAAGGTCTCTGAGTTGTATTTCGCATCTCCCACGCACTTTGGTGTAAGGAATATTGCTCCTCTGTATTCCTTGATGTGGCTCAAGCCTTCAATAGGGTTTGGCATAGGGGCTTGCTCTTTAAACTCAAGTCTATCCTTCCACAACCTTACTACCTAATTATCATGTCCTATCTTTATGATAGATACTTTCAAGTCCGCCGTAGTATTCTGACCTCTACACCGTTGAAGCGGGAGTTCCACAGGGTAGTGTCCTTGGTCCTGTTCTTTGTACCCTTTTCACTGCTGACATCCCAACACATCCTGACACACTTCTCGCGTCCTATGCAGATGTCACAGCCATACTCTCCTGCAACCCGGATCCTTACACTGCCTCAAATAACATTCAATCCCACCTTAACTCCATTTTCCAGTTGTCAAAACGCTGGCAAATACTCCTAAATGAAAATAAATCAGTCAATGTCACCTTCACACTTCGCAGAGGTCAATGTCCTCCTTAATAACACCAGTCCACCAGTCCTCCTTAATAACATTCCTCTTCCCTCCTATCCGACAATCCGCTACCTTGGGTTCTATCTAGACAGTAAACTAACCAGGAAGACTCACTTACAGACAAAGAGACAAGAACTAAACAGACGCTTTGGACAGCTCTACAGATTGCTGAACCACAGGTCCAGATTAACAATAGGAAACAAAATAACTCCTTTACATAACATTAATTAGACCTATCTGGACTTATGGTATTGAATTGTGGGGCACAGTGAAGCCATCAAACAATAGATGTATCCAGGGGTTCCAGTCCAAAGTCCTTCGCACAATCCTCAACACTCCTCCCTACGTATCCAATATAACCATCCATTCTGACCTGCAAATACCTCTTGTTTCCGAGCTCATACCCTCCAAGTTTGATAAGTTCCACACTAACCTCCAAGGACATCCAAATCCTTTAGTCCTCTCCCTGGCATCCCACATTCATCCCGACCACCCTCCCCGACGCCTCAAGAGGAGGTGGCCAAGGGACCTACTCCAGCCAGTTTAGTTAAAATATCAAGGGAGTGAATGCACTGGAATTTTTCTCCCCCTCTCACTCCCCCTTGACTCCCTGCCTAGTCTCCTTATTCTAGGATAAGAAGAAGATGGGTGCCAGATAGTCTATCACGGGTTAACCTGGGCTCCTCTCTGAGGATGGGTTACGTCCCGGGATAGACTATTATTACGAGCAAGGACTATTATTATGTACCCCATCAAAAATTATAGTGTATGAAATATGTACAGAATATAATTTTTTTTTTAAATAACGAATTATAATAACTAAAAGTATCTCTTTACCTTACATTGTAATGTAATGGGTGTAGGATTTTTCTCATGTAATTAAACCAATTTATTGGAATTTGGGTTTCTTTTTTTGTTTTGATGCATAATTTCACACAAGCTAGATCCAAAAATTCTTATGGTATAAAAGTAAGTGTTAAAACTTTTAAAATGCTTATAACAGCTTAGCAGTTATAACTGTTGAGCATTGTTTTTTTAACAATTAATTGTGATCTTTCTTTTTTGTTCTCTTTTTTTTTTTTTTTCCTTTTTTTTTTTCCTTTTTTTTCTCCCTTGGTTTATTTGAAGAAATAGATGATTCTTAAGAGGAATAAAATTTTACTGTTTTCTGGGTGATTCAAAAATATTGCCTTCTTGATTTGTTTTATATGCTTCTTGTTATCCTCAGTTTATATCCTCAATAAACTAGAATTTATCTGATAGAAAATAATATAATAATTAAATAAAAATTGAAAACTAACTTACCATAATTAGAATTAAATAAATTAGAAAGAGGTTTGTATGAAGTTAAAGTGATATTATTAATATACAATGAAGATCATAAGAAAACACACATATTTCTTATACAGGACTAAATAAAGTTAGCGCTGTTAGATATGGGCTCCACACTTCAGAAACCACAGTTGGTTAGATAAAAGAGTTGATAATACTCCTTATCAGGAAGTTATCCTTTCTCCTTCATTCTTCAAGATTGTGGATATATCATTATGTGTTATGTTCAGATATTTCTCAGTTTTTTTTATTTTCCTTTGAAATCTTAGAATTTTCCAAAATCACCTGCTGTTATCCTTTTTATCATTTAGTTTCTTTTTAAGTTCTACTTTGCAACTTTTAAAGTAGTGTTAACTTCTGTTTAAATGATTCTTATAAAACGAATCTATCAAAAATAGAAGCATAATAAAACAGTGACACAGGAAAGCAATGTATTCATTTTAAATCCTAAATATGTCCTTCCTCAGGCTGTTAGTCTCTGTGGTGGTGCTTGGCAATGTTCATTCAGCCGGAAAATCTTTTTTGGTGGACAATTTACTGGGAGGCCAGATCTTCTTTAGTTTGCAGAGGAGACCATATTTTCTTTAACTCTCAGAAAAGGCCACGAATGATACATTTTATAGCATTATTAAATATAGAATACTTGTTGGATGTTGACTGTCTGGGTCATGACCCAGAGCTTGTGGGTTGTACCAGTAGTAGTAGCAGCTTTAGTACTAAGTTTGTAGGCTACCTCGGTAGCTGGTTTAGGACGATATTTGGTTTGAGGTTACACCTGCAGCTCTCGTCCTAGTAAATATTAATTAAGTTAATTAGTCATACAGTTAATATGCAAATATGGCAGCTGTTATTAATGTCAGTCAGTGTGTTCTGGTGTTTTTCAAAGTTATTAGAGTTCCAGTTAAATAGCTTTAATGTAAGACTTCATAATTATTATCTTTGTCCTTTGTCATAGATTAGCATTTGGGAAATACTTAAGTGAAAAATTGTTTGATGTGTGAAATAAGTGGTTTATATATTAGTCAGTAAGTAGTTAAAATTCATATTTTCTCCAAATTAATTGTTATCATCATTATATGAGTCAGCTTAGTGCCCAGCTTGGTGCTTCTTGATATGTGTACAAATGCTGAAAGATCACTAAAATACTCTGAGCTGCTTATTATTCATCAGAGTAGGTGCTGTTGGTTTGGGTGTGTTAAGTTATTATTTTGTATATATATATTATCATG